>PVKB01006392.1:0-63545 GCA_004027205.1 Ctenodactylus gundi | reverse complement strand
TTCATTACGGCCTCCCACCGCACTAAGCACCTGAAAATCCACAGCGGGGAGAAGCCCTTTGTGTGTAACGTGTGTGGGAAGGCTTTTGCATATTCCACTTCCCTTAACATTCACATGCGAACCCACACGGGGGAGAAGCCCTACGTGTGTAAGGAGTGCGGGAAGGCGTTTCCTGTCTCCTCACGCCTGAGCAAACACGCGCGAGTTCACACTGGGGAGAAGACCTATAAATACGAGGGGATCAGTGTTGCCAACCTGCCCCTCTAAGTATTAACATTGACACCAAAGATGATAAGATTAAGTTCTGACTGCTTTGTGTGGGTTGTGATGGCTCACCTTGGCAGAGATGTCATCTTTGATTGTGTGACGTAACATTGTGTAAGTCCTCTCTGAAAGTGTTGTGTTGTTTTAAGCTAGGTTTAACTTAAGACCTCACACATGTGAGCCCCCTCCCTGTCCCCTCCCTTGAACTCGTCACACATACCAGAGTCTGAGCACTTATGGGTCACAGGTGAGGCCTGAGCCACGGGGGTCCTCATCTTGGTGCTGGGATTCCTCGTGGTACGAGCTAGCATCGACAGATGTCATGTGCGTTCATGTCTTGGCTTGCCTGGGTCGCTCTGAAGAACTGTCTTGGGACACGTACAAAATGTGTAGCTGATACATGTCAGTAACGGCAGTCCCTTGTTTATTTCCCACGGGGCAGCAGACTGAGCCCGAGGCCTGTCAGTGAGCTGCACCTCCAGCCCACTTTCCTCTCTTCTTTTCCCTAACTCACTTTTCTGTCTTTTTCATTTTTGAGACAAGTTCTCACCAAGTCGCAAAGGCTAAGCTTGAACTTAGGGTCTTCCTGCCTCAGCCTCCCAGAGTGCTGTGATTGTAGGCGCATATCCCCAGGCATGGGTTATTTTTTGTGTTTTTACTACAGTATTGAAACAACATTACAAGCCTGCAGGCTGCATGTTGGACATGCGTACACGAGATAAGTGCACAGATTTGGTTCTAACCTTCATTGGTTAGTGGCAGCCACTGTGACCCTTTCCTGTGCAAATTCATTAGAAGCCGGAGTGACAAAGGACCAGGTGGATTGTTTATTTCCCAAGATTACTCTTGTAGTGTGAGCTTGCAGTATATAAAAACTGAGCTTGGGGATTGATCGTGTGGATTGGTTGGAAATCGCCCCTTCAGGTGTCGCTTACCCCCCAGTGAGCCTGCTGAGCATCCCAAGGGAGAAACGGAGCCCGCCTCTCCTAATGTGTCGTCTGCCGTTTCCTCATGACATGTGGGTCCATTGCAGGCCTGGTGTCACTGTCCCTGCAGATGTGACCCGGTCTTTCCCTTGCTTTTTTTTTTTCTTTTGAGACAGTGTCTCCCTCTGTAGTCCAGGGTGATCTTGACTCAGAATCAAACAGTAATCCTCCTGCCTCGGTGTGCTGAGTGCTGGGATGACAGGTGCCACCACGCTGGCTTACATGGTGCCGGGAGATGGGACTCGGGCTTGAGCTTGCTGGGCAAACGCATTAGCTGCTGTGCTGTTCCTCCATTTCTCTCTGCTGCGGAGGGCCCTGCCCCTCTTCCCTCCACCTGGTGGGGGCTCAGCCCCGCCCTTAGAGCGCTCACAGCCAAAGCTTCCCAGCGGTTGTGGCCCGGCCCAGCTGGGAGCTTCCCAGTTGCCGAGCTCTGCTTCTGTAACTACCCCTTGTTGGACTCAGCTCTGCTTTTGCATTTTAGTGAAAGTAACCAGGAACAGCCAAGCTGTTCCTTTGTTAAGTTACAAACTTCAGAAAAACTTCTGATTCTATCCCACCCAAGTTCTGCCTGCCACACACTGCTAGAATACAGCTGTGTAGTGCCAAGTTTTTCCCCCTTGCATATGGGGGGGGGTGCCCTTTCTCCTTCCTCCTTGCTTCCCCCTGCTTCCCTTCTTCCCCTTCTTGCTTCCCTTTCAGTGCGGGGTTGAAACTGTTCTAGGCGCCCCCCACTTTGATACCGTCTCGCTCTGTAGTCCCTCCAGTCAGTTGTGAACTCGCTGTGTAGCCCAGTCTGGCCTTGACCTCAGAAAGCCTCCTGCCTCTGAGCACTGGGGTTGCACACCTGCGTAGGCAAGCCCCTTGTTTCTTTATTTTATCCTTTGCGGCACAGGTGATGGAACTCAGGACCTTTGCACTGAGCTGCATTCCTAGGCCCTATTTTTATTTAGAGATATGACTCCAGCCTGGGCTTGCTTATCCGGCCTCAGTTTCCCAAAGTCCTGGGACTAGGCTTGGTTCTGGCGAGGGTCTTGCTGCTGGCCCCCTCCTTGTACTGGTGCCTGCCTCTCTGGAACGTCTGGGGGTGCTGGCACCCCCACTAATTTCATTGTCTAATAATGCCCTTTATTACCAAGTGACAAACTTGAGTGACAGAAGAGCCCTTAATGTCTTTATTTCTGTAGTGCACTTAAAGCATTTCCAGTCCAGGCCTCATGTGTGGGCCTGTAATCCCAGCACTGTGGGAGGCTGAAACAGGAGGATTGAAGTGTGGCAGTTAAGCAACTTATCAAGAGCTAAAATAAATGGGCTGGGAGTGTCACTTAGTGCAAAGGCCTTGTGCTCAGTCCTGAATACCCAACCCTCCCCACCCTTTACCTACTTCTCAGTGTCCAAGCTGCATGCACTGTTTAGGTATTTTTTATACTGCAACATAACTTTGCAGTACCAAAGTCTGCCATGAATATTACAGTCTCTTAACAAAATACCATAGGCCAAGTTAATTTTTATTTTCGGTGATTTTCTGGAAGGTAGAAGGCTCAGAAATGTTTATTAGGTTGGCCCGTGGCTGGGGCGTGGCCATGGCGGCCAAGGTGCCCTCCCCTCCCTGCAGTTGTCTGCACCTCCTGTCGTCACCTGACGAGGCCGACTGAGGCTTTCTCTTCTCCCATCCTGCCTCAGCTTCCTAGAGCTGACATCCAAGGTGCCCAGCTTGGACCAGCTTTAATACTTGGTAATAAATACCATTATGTTAGGAAAGCTTTTTAGTTAGATTTCCATCATTTTTCTTACATTAAAAAATAAGGATTGTGTAGCCCAGAGATAGCACACTTGTTTAGCAGACATGATATCCAGGGTTCAAACTTCAGGACCAGAAAAGACTGAAGAATAAAAGTGTATTGTAGTGTAGCTCAGAAGTGGACTGCACAGCCCTAGATCCAGTCCCCAGCACCGCCAGGTAATGTAAGGTGAACGTGGTGACGGTTAGATACAGATGATGCCAGGATCAAATACTGCACTGGGGTGTATTCCCTTCTCTGAATTTATAACTTGTTCATGTTAAATTACGCAAACTTCGAGTAAATTTTATTATTGTCTTAGGTATCATTTTCCTGTGAGCTTTGGTTGTTGAATTTCTTTTATGGAATGAGAACTATGGCTTCTGTTATTTAGAGCATTTTCAGTATATTTTCCTAGTCATGTTTTCAGCTCGCATATAGAGCAGAATTTTTTCCGTTATGTTTTAACATTTTCTGGTTGTATAATTAAGTTTACTTTGCTCCTTCCCCTTTTTTCCCCACATGGTATGAAGGCAGAAAGTATTACTTCGTAATTTCTTTTTGTGTTTTTCTTACTGTGATTATTGTGGCCATGGCAATCAAACTGAGAGTCTTTGTGTCGTATGCAGGCGCTCTGCCACCGACTTGTGTGTACCCAACCATACTGGTAGCTGGGCGTGGAGCTGTCTTTTTTACACACTTTAGCTGGCGGTGAAGAAAATCTGAGCACTTGAAAACTTCCCACTAACAATCCTTTTACCTTGCGCGTTTAGTGCACTATGTATAATCGAATTATCAATAAATGTGGATTCATTTCCGACACCTGGTTTCTGTTATTTGACCTCTTATTGGCTGTATTTTTCATTGAAATAATTTTATTCTTGATACTTGAAATTTATATACATCATTAACTTTTAGTTGCTACCATAAAGCGTGAAATTCTTTTTTAAAAAATTCATGTCTTTGACAATACTGTTTCTTTCTAACCAAGTAGACAAGACTATTTGCATTCAGTGAATCCCATAATATGTGTTCTGAGCATAACACTCACAGAGCGCCTGTGGTAAGTGCACACTCACGTGAGCCACTGACAGAAGTGAAGAACAAGTCCCTTGACAAAGCCTTTACAAAAGTGTTTTTGAGACAGGGTCTTAGCTCTGTAGCCCAGGCTGGTCTTGCTCACCGTGTAGCCCAGCTGGCCTGGAACTCAGGACAGTCCTGCAGTCGTGCACCACCATGCCCATCTCATCGTTATGTGGTGCTGAGGAGTCAAACCCAGGACTTGCACACATTAGGCAAGAATGTTAAACCACTGAGCCACACCCTCAGTTCTTGTAACCGATGACTGAGTGCCACAAGCTCTTTGGAGTTATTCCTGTCAGAAGATGGAGTCTGTCTTGTCTCCCGTTTCCCGCCGGGGTCTTGGCATCTACTCCCACTAGTAGTAATCAGCAGAACTGAGCTGCACCAAGTTTTTCTCTTTTTTTCTTTCACTATTTTTTATCATAACTCATATACTGTAGATTATCACATACAGAGTCTAACACTTAATGCACATTGAACAGATCTTCAGAATAGGTGAAAAATTTTTGACTTGTTAATATAAAAGTCACAATGAAAAGGGTTAAAACAAGATACGTAATAATCTGAAGAAAATCTCTCACATGGTGATAAATTCATGCCATCATTTTCAAATTAAATACCACAAAGAATCCAAGAAAGAAATCACTGTTGAGGAATTTTGAAAACATGAGCATGTTACTCTTCTGCCAAAACCTCTCCAGGGGCTGAGCCATTTGTCTCAGGGTGAAAACATTTTCTCCTTTGCACCAGGTTTTTCTGAAGGTTTTTGAGAACAAGTGATGTTTTCAGCTGTTGGGTTTTCGGGTGTTACACAGTGAAAGCTAGCTTGATAATACAGACTCCTTAGTACACAAGCTGATGATAACCTGGCCATTCGTGACATAGCGGGGAGCCTCCAGAACTAGGCTCATTCTTGGTAGAAATGAAGTCTTTCAGTGGCCATAGAGGAGCTCAGCATCTCTGAACTGAAATGAGAAACAAGGACTGGGCTCTTAATCCTCTGCTTAGGGTCCCAGGGCATTAAAACAGAACTGGGGGCTGCAGATACTTTCCACAGGACAGCTGCAAGTGGATTGCTAATGGTCGTTAGAAGAATCTTGATTGCCCCAAGCAGTTACTCCGGTGATTCCCGGAGCCACTGTGGGAACCCTTTGTCTCTCATTGTTCCCTGCACCCAGTAGAAAGTGTGTGCTGGAAGGACCCAGAAGGTCTAGCCAACTAAAAACTAATTCCAACACCACCCAAGGCCCAGGGAATTCATTTTCAGGGACGACATCGTTTTCTGCTCCCTACTAAATTCCCTAGTTGGCCAATACCATGCATTTAGGAAGTGGGTAGAAGCAAATAGAAAACAGTTTGTTGGGCTGGCGGAATAGCACAGCAGTTGGAGTGCTTGCTTAGGGAGCTCATAGGCCCGCGATCGGATTCCCCAGCACCACCGTAAGCCAGCCCGGGTGGTGCAGGCGTGTGATCCCAGCACTCAGGAGGCTGAGGCAGGACAGTATTGTGAGTTCTGGGTCAACCTGGTCTGCAGAACGGGACCCTGTCTCCACCCCCAAAAATTCTGTTGTTGTGCGTCATCTATGGGTGAGTCCCCAGCCCCGACTTCGTGGTTCAAGCCTGGCGCCAAACCTGATCCCGCCTCCATAACGCCCGCCACGTGTTGGCTTCGCTTGCACCCAGACCCTCTACCACCGCCAGGAAGTAGCATCAGCCTTGGCTTCTGGGCCTTTTTTGTCCTCTAGGCACCACAGCTCCCAGCCCACCAAGGACCCATTCACACTTAAGCGGGAAGAAATCAGAATTCCAGCAACGTCTCCCCGCCACCCCAGCCTCCGGCCATCGCGGCTGCCTTTCCAGCGGAAGTGACAAGTGACGTCGCGGCTGCGCGCTCTCTTCCGGCTCCTCCCCATACTTGCCCCTTCAGAGCTGAGCGTCCCGCCCCGGCTTTGGTGAATTCCGCGGCCGGGGAGCGGCGCGGGGGGCGTGGGAGAGGACGGTGTGGCCCTGCGTGTCTGTGTCCTCATCTGGAGCCTCTTAAGACGCCGCCAAAGCAGCCCTTGTGAGCTTTTATTGGGAGGAGGAAGGGCCACTTTCCGTCCTTGGGGCGCCAGCGACGGGCCTGGCGATGCCAGCGACTCCTTGTGATTGCTTCATTTAAGGTGATTGGAAAGGCACTTTTTCTTTTTCTTTTTCTTTCTTTTTCTTTTTTTTTTTTTTGATATTGGGAATTGAACCCAGGTCCTTCACACCGAACCCGTTTTTAATTTTTGTCTTGAGACAGGATCTTGGTGACTTACCCAGGCTGGGCTCAAACTTGAAATTCTCCTGCTTCAGCTTCTCCTAAGTTCTGGAATTATAGGCTTGTGCCACCATGTCGGCCATGTTTCCTAAAGATAAAGACGTTGTCTTACTAAAAGCAAAATATTACGGTCAGAATATTTAAAACAATGTCATCATCCAATGCCTACTCTTAAATTTCTCCACATTGTCCCAAAACAGTCTTTTGAGTGTTTTGGGATCTGAGGGCCATCAAGGTTTCTGTGTTACACTTGTTCGTAAGCCACAACCTTCAGCTGCTGGCTCTTACCCACACAGGACAAACTCCTGTACCCAGGTGACCAAAAGCAGGGCGTCGCTCAGCTAAATCTGTGTGCTGGAGTTTTCTGGTGCCCTGCCAATAGAATTCGGGAGAATGTGATGATGTGTGTTTCCCATTCTAATTTGGAAGTCATCTGTTTGACCTTGGAGTTGGTGATGGTGATTTTGATAGTTGCCACAGACATTAATCTCCCAAGACCTACTTATTTATGCTTGCTTTTTTGTTTGTTGGGCAGGGTCTCTGTAGGATGGTGCTGGTCCTGACCTCACTGTGCAGCCCAGGCTGGCCTTGAACTCTACTGCCTCAGCCTTCCGAGTGCTGAGATTGATAGCCATGAGCCACAGGCCCAGTTTGTGTGATGGTGGGGAATTGAACCCAAGGCCTTAAGCTTGTTAGGCAACTGCTTTAACCACTGAACCGTGCCCTCAGCCCTATTTATGCATTTGTTTATTTATAGTTTTCCTGGGGATTGAACACAGGGCTTTTCACATGCTAATAATCAAAGGCTCTATCACTGAATTATTCTCCATAGTCTCTCCTCCATCCCCTTTTAAAATTTTGACTCATAGTGTCACTAAACTGTCGAGGCTGGCCTTGAATTTACTATCTTCCTGCATCAGATTCCTGAGTAGCTGGGATTACATGTAGGCAGTACCATGCCTGGTTAGCAGTCCATATTCTTTTATAATATTATTTTAGGTTTTTGTGGTAGTAGGGATCAAGCCCAAGGCCTTTGTGCTGAGCAACATCCCCAGCCATTTTTTTTTTTTTAATTTGTATTTTGAGACAAGGACTCACTAAGTTGCTTAGTTGCGTAGGCAGGTTTAAACTTGCTGTCCTATTGCCTCAGCTTCTGAGAGCGCTGGCATTAGAGGCCTGTGCCATCAGGTCCACTTAGCAGTTTATTTTATTACTTATTTAATTTGTGGTACTGGGGATGGATCTTAGGGCTTTGCCACTGAAACTAACATAGCCAAGCCTGATGGCACAGGCCTGTAGCCCCAGCATTCTGGAGAGCTGATGGAGGAAGATTACAAGTTCAAGCCCAGGCTGAGTGACTTGGGAATTTAGTGAGACTCTGTCTCAAAATAAAGATGAAACATTGGCTGGGCCTGTAGCTCAGTGTGAAGGCTCAAGGTTTAGCCCCCAGCTCTGGGGTAGAGAAAAAGGCAGTTTCTGAATAAACTGCCTTTAAAAAGACTTCAGGATAAAAATTAGTAACCAGAATCTGGAGGCATAGCTTAGCAGTTAAGAGTGCCAGCTAGCCTGGCAAGTGTTAGACTGTGGAGTTGGTTCCCTATCACCTCATAGGCTGAGCTGTAGAAAATAAAAGAATGCATAGAAAATGAAGGCGTGCACCACTGGAACTGGCTCAATTTTTTAAAAAATTATTAACCAATTTTAGTTTTAGTTACAAGACACTTATTGGAAAGGAAAAATTAGTATACTGTCCATTTTCATGGTGTGAAGAGTGAAATATATTTTTAGAAGTATTGTTTTGGTTTATGTTGTACTTGGGCAGAGTACATTATGAGCATTTTTTTTTTTTTTTTTTTTGAGACAGAGTCTTGCTCTGTAGCCCAGGTTGGTCCTGAACACAGTATGTAGCCAGGCTGGTCCTGGACTCATGGCAATTCTCTCCCAACCTCCCAAGTGCGGGGATTACAGGCGGGCAATACCACGCCCAGCTTATGTGGTGCTGGGCCTGAAAACTGGACCTTGTACTCACAAGGCAAGCACTTTAACCCCTGTGCCATTCCTCCAGCCCCTACATTGTGAGTCTTGATTTTTGTTTCCTAATGGTTTCTGTGTGCCTTATATAGTGTAACAGTTTTTTGTGGGAAATATTTATTTTTGACAGTCTGCAGCCACTGATTCCTTAAATTCAGTGTCTCACCTATGGGCTTTCCGCCGAAGCAGCACAGCTGGGCCAAGGGCGGCTCGGTAGTGGAGCGCAAACACGCCTTGCACGTGTAGAGCCCTGGGTGCAGCGCCACTGGTACAGCGCCATTCAGAATGAAACTGCACACGCAGTGTGCCCATGCATTCACAGGAACCTTGGCAAGTTTGATGTATGAAGTTCAGAACACCTTAGTAAAGCTAGGGTGGTGGAACCTACCTATAATCCCACTTTCTTGAAGCCTGAGCCAGGACAATGGGAAATTTGAGGCCAGCCTGGGCAATTTTATTTTGAACAGTTCAAAATAATATTTTAAAAGAGATTGGTAAAAAGGAGGGAGGAGCTGGGGCTATAGCTCAGTGGTAGATATCTTGCCTAGTGTGGAATCATGGAATTTAATCCCTTTTACCCACCCTCCCACACACACACACAAAGAAAAGAAAACCCACATGCTAACAGGGTAAGAGGGACTGGGACATACTGTGAGGGCTCGGAGCTGACAACAAAAGCCTAAGGTAGCCAGGCCAGGCTAGGCCTGCAGGCCTGTCATCCCAGCACTCAAGGAGGCTGTGACAGGAGGATCACAAGTTCAAGCCCAGCCTAAGCAATTGAGCAACCCAGTGATCCCTGTCTCACAATAAAAATAAAAACAGGCTGGGAACAGAACATAGCTCACTGTTCAAGGCCCTGGACTCAGTTCCTAGAATTGCTGAAAAACAAAACAAGACCCTAAGATTTAGCTAATCAGATCTTGGAGCTGTGGTGAGGAGTAGAGCAGGTGAAAACATCTTGCGAGGGGAACTTCTGAATACAGTCCCCAGGCATCTGGCACCGTCCTGGGCCGGTGGCAGTGGCACTGGTGGTGGATTTGAGCCAGGCCTCACGATGTAGTCCAAGATGGCCTTGAGCTCACTGTGTAGCCCATACTAGTTTCAAACTCTCAATCCTGCCTCAGTCCCGAGTCCCAGGAATGCAGGGGCATTTGTGACGCCTCATTGAGATGTTAGTGTATTTCATGAACTGTGGGAAGGGCTTGGCTGGAGCAGACTAGAGGGAGAGATGGGAGGTGGGCTGGAGCTGGGAATGAGCATGAGGAGGACGTGCCCTGCATTATGTTCTAAGGCCAGGGAATCTTGTAAAATGGGTTAATAAGGGGAGGACTTGAAAGTATTTCCATCTGAAATTGATTCACTAATGGCAGGTGTGAGAAGGTAGTTCAGGAGCCACAAGTGGGAAGGTGTAAACTCAGGCTGGAAGTTTATGATGGTTATTTTTTATACCTTTATTGAGGTTATCTAGACTTGAGTCATTATGGGATGCCAGACGGAGTAGCACATGCCTGTAATCCCAGCTCGGAGGCAAGGGAATCACAAATTCAAGGCCAGCCTGGACTATAAAGTGAGATCCAGTCTCAAAAAAAAAAAAAAAAACCCTAAATTGGTCAAAAAACAAAGCAAACACCATGAATATCCAACTTTGATGGGTAAATTGCGATAGATTTCTATGATTGGAATATCTGCAGTTCAGTACAAGGACTAAATCAGAGCTAGATGAAGCAGTGCAGGTGTTCCTCACTAACGTTTACATTGAGCGAAAGAAGCCAGACCTTGCCAGAGGAAAGTCATATACTTGATCACTGTTGTTTCTTAAATTGTAAGCCAGGCCCGGTGACGCAGGCCTTAACCTCAGCACCCTTGGAGGCTGAGGTACAGGATCACAAGTTTGAGCCCAGCTTGGGCCACTTAGTGACTTAGCAAGACCCCGTTTAAAAAAAAAATCCTAGAGGCATAGCTCAGAGGTTAAAGCGCCTGCCTGGCAAGTGCAAGGCCCTGGGTTTGATTTCCCCTGCACCACATGTGCTGGTGGGGTGGCACATACCTGTAATTCTGGCACTTAGGAGTCTGAGGCAGGAGGACTGCCTTGTGTTTGGAGCCAGCCTATGCTACATTGTGAGTTGAGGACTAGCCTAGGCTACAGAGTGGGACCCTGTCTCAAAAAAGAAAAAAAATTACTTGTCTGTGAACTGTGTATGTGTGTGTGTGTGTATAAGCGCTTATCCTGTCCCTGAGCCACACTCCCAGCTAACAACACACACGCTTCCCGTCTCGTCCTCATTTTGAGTTACGAGCCCAGATCCACCCGAGGTCGGCATCAGCTCGGTTTCTCACCAGGCTGCAGTCAAGCCTGGGGTGGGCCGCGCTGTCAGCTGGCGTGTTGGGACACAGCACTGGAAGGACCTGTCTCTACCGGCACCCTGTAATTGGCAAGTGCGTTTCCATGCAGGACTTGCCCGCGGCAGCTGGAAGCTGGCCCAGCTCCCCGTACCGCCTCGGTTGTTCCCATGTGACGGGTTCAGCCAGGCCGCGAAGGCGGTCTGTGCCCCAGGAAGGTTAAACGGTCTGTCTTTCCTCTCTCTTCCTCTGGTCCTGGGGATGGAGCCTAGGGCTTGACTCTGAGCTACATCCCCAGCTTCCTTTTTGGTTTTGATTTGGAGAGGGTCAGACTGGGCTCGGATTTGTGACCCTCCTGACTCAGCTGCCAAGAGTGCCGGGGTTACAGGCCTGCGCCTGGCCTTAGCTGGGATGCGGACTCCTTCAGTATCACGTAGGGCAGGGGTATCTTTTAAGAAGATACGATGAGTGGGGCTGGAGGAACGGCTCAGCGGTTACGGCGCTTGAGCAGGCGCTGAGCCAAGCGCTGAGTACCCGAGTTCGGGAGGCCGAGGCAGGAGGATCGCCGTGAGTCCAAGGCCAGCCTGGGCTCTGAAGTGAATTCAGGACCAGCCTGGACCGAGAGCGAGACCCTGTCTCAAAAAAAAAAAAAAGAAATCTCTGAAGATTACATACTTTTTACAATGGTGCACTGGATTATTTGTGAAATTCAAGCAGCAGTATTTTTAAATGTCTAGAAAAATACATTTGAGCTTACAAAAAAGAGAGAAACAGTTAAAAAAGAGGATATGATAATAATTGGGCATATATGTAATCAAAGCAGCCGGTGTTCCTGATAGTCGTGTTTCTCAGATTACGGCCTTTAGTGCCCCTCACTGCAGAGGGGGCGGGCGAGGTATGATGTGGGTGACCAGGTATGCTTGTTAATTCCCGGCTCGTGCCCGCAGGAATGCCAACACCTGTGTCAGAAGGCTTGGCAGTTGCCACTCTCCACTGAGGCCCTCCAGCTGTCCTGAAGTGGCGCTGCTGGCCTCACTGAAAGCGTCCAGGACACTCTTGCCGTACCCCATGGCTGCTGCGGCTCGTCCGGCGGTGAGCCCTGCTGATGCGCCTTCGGACATGCGCTGCCCATCGTGGTGGGCTCTCACGTGGCTGAGACCCAGTGCCTGACCCCACAACTTACCGGAGCAAAGGTTTAACCGAGCCTGTGGTGTCACAAGGTTCAGTCCACATTCCCTTGGCTCCAAGGCAGGAACACTGTGGCGGAAGGGCAGTGGTGAAGGTCGGGTTAGGTCAGGGCTGCCAGGAAAGAGGAGAGAAACAGGGTCAGGGCCGGGAGGAAGGAGAGAGCACCCAGGGCCATGGCCCACCCAACCACGCTAATCTGCAAGTTTTGTTTTGTTGTTGTTCAGTACTGGAAATTAAACCCAGAGTCTTTTCTCTGAGCTACATCCCCAGCCCATTTTATTTTTTGTTCTGAGATAGGGTCTCACTAAGTTGCTAAATTGCCTAGGCTGGCCTGGACCTTAACAGTCCTCTTCGAGTGCTAGAATTACAGGCCTGTACACCACGCCGGGTTTAGAAGTTTCTTAATGCTTTTTTTTTTTTTTTTTTTTTTTTTTTTTTTTTTTTTTTTTTTTTTTTGAGACATGGTCTCACTCTGTAGCCCAGGTTGGTCTTGAACTCAGAGCAGTCCTCCTGCCTCAGCCTTCAAAGTGCTGGGATGACAGGCGTGCGTCACCACATCCAGCTACTGTGTTGCTGGGAAATTGAACCCAGGGTCTGCTTTAACCACTGAGCTGTGCCTTCAGCCCACAGGTTTCTTAATTCAAGGAAGCTGACTCATCATGATAAATGGTGCACTAGTCTTCTCCCAAAATAGTACTGTGCTGCTGTTCACTAGGTAGCCCGGGCTGACCTGAAACTCATAGCAGTGCTCCTGCTTCAGCCTTCCAAGTGAACGAACTACAGGCATACACCACCATGCCTGACACCTGTGGTACTAAGGGATTGATCACATTTCTCTGGCTTCCAACTACTTGTGTGGTGCTAGGGATTGAACCCCGGGCCTTGTACACGCTAGGCAAGTGCTCTCTCCACCGCGCCCCCTTTTCTTATTTTCAGAAAGGGTCTGCTTTGTCCCTGAGGCTGGGCTGGAACTGGGAATCCTCCTGGAATTACAGCCTGTGCCACTGGGCCTGGCTTACTAATTACTTTTGACCATATCAACTGCATATGTCTTAGTTGGCCGGCTGCTCTGAGAGATGATAAGATGGATGAAAGGGTCTTTCATCCAAGAACTGACTCATTTATGAACACTGATCCCCTCTCTGGAATGTGCTGAGCAGCGTATTCACATAAGAGGAAATCAGACAGAATTTTCTAGTTTGGCTGTGCTGAGATAAAGTCATACTCAGGAAGTACCATGTGACTGCAGGTTGGAAGTGCAGGGGTGCAGATAAAGGGGTGACTGGAACCATTGCTCCCTGGTGTCATGGCTGGTGACCTCAGGCTCCCGATAGGCATCTAGCCACTTCCTCAGTCTCCTGGGAGCACGTGTCACAGCGCGTGTGCATGTCCGTGTGTGTGTGTGTGTGTGTGTGTGTGTGTGTGATGACACAGGGTCCAATGAGCTTAGAGGATGTGGCTGTGGACTTCAGCCAGGAGGAGTGGACTTTACTGGATTTAGCTCAGAGAGACCTACACAGTGCCATGATGGAGAACTACCAGAACCTGGCCAGAGCAGGAGCGACTGACGTGTCATTCCTTGTAGCCTCTCCTGGACCTTCTGTGTGGCAGGACTGGTGATGTAAATTCTGAAAACAGTGGGCAACAACAGAGACACAGTCCTTGTCCTAAGTAGATTTTGGTTTTTTATTTTTATTTTTACCATACTTAAGGTTGAACACAGGGCCTGCACTCTAAGCTACATCCCCAAACCATTTTAATTGCTTATTGAGTCAGGATCCTGCTAAGTTGCCCAGGCTGGGGTCAAACTTGCAATTCTTCTACCTTAGCTCCCAAAGTCCTAGGATTTCAGGCCTGGGCCACTGTGCCTGGATTGTCCCAAATAGATTTTAATCCGCTGTGGTGGTTCTCCAAGTGTCCACAGTCAGTAACAGTGCTGTCAGCCTGATCACAGTAGATGTGCTCCTTCTGTGCCCTTGGCCAGCTGCATCGTAAACCTGAGTGTGAACCCAAAGCAGTGGTGCACATCTGTAATCTCAGCTACTTGGAGGCAGAGACAGAAAAATTGCATTTTGAGGCCATCCTGAGAAACTTAGGAGTGCTGCTTAAAGTGAGAAAAAAGGAAGGAGAAAGGTGGGGAAAGGAGGGAAGCAAAACCCGGATAGAAAGCCCTCTCTCTGGCGAGCAAGTCCTCTCAATGACTCGGATGCCCAATAATATTTGAGAACCACAAAGGTAGCCGTTTCCTCTGAGAAGACTTTACTTTTACCATTTTATCCCTGTTTGAATAAAAGTAAGTCTTATTGCTTGATCAATATGTATTTGAGACTGAATTTGTGGTTTGGGAGACAGGAGTAGCCAAATGCTTGGGGCACAGAGGTAGTGTTTGCATTTTAAGCCCTTTTCGAATGATTTCACTGCTCTCATTAGAACTATACTTTTTCATCACTTACCTGAGCTTTTGCTAAGCTGCCTTTCTTTGAGCCCAAGGCATCAGGTCATCAAGCCCAGTCTGATCGCTTGGTTGGAACATTCATGAGAAACAACAATAGGGACTGAGGTCTTAGCTCAGTGGTTAAAGTGCTTGCCTAGCAAGCCCAAGGCACTGGGTTCAGTTTCATAGCACCACATAACCAGGCACGCTGGCACACACCTGTACTCCCAGCACTCCGGAGGCTGAGGCAGGAGCATTGCTGTGAGTTCAAGACCAGCCTGGTTTCTATAGTGAGTACAGGACCACGTTGGACTACAGAGTGAGTCTCTATCTTAAAAAAAAAAAAAACCTGAATAAAATCCTACTTAATAAAATGTCAATTATGTTTACAGCTATAATGAGAAAAAATGTACTTTATCGCATAAAGCTGAGTCCGCTTTTTTCTCAGAAGCTTGGAAATCTTCAGTTTCTAATACTTTCTTACTTAAACTTTCCTTTATTGCTTTGATGTATGCTGTTTTTAAAGAAATTTTCTATTTCCTTTTTCTTCTTTTTTCTTTCTGTACACCATGTTTTAATTTTCATAGAATCAATTTGTGATGCAACCTAAAATTTTCACATGTCCTTATCTATGTGAAAAATTTGATATAGCTCCAATTCTTAAATCTCTTCCTGCTTTTTCTAACTTTGATTAATTTACAAACACATTTGCCTAGCAAGTGTGATGCCCTGGGTTCGATTTCCCAGAACCTCAAATCTGGGCATGGTGGTGTATCCCTGTAGTCCCAGCACTCGGGAGGCTGAGGTTAGAGAATTGCTGTGAGTTCAAGGCCATTCTGGGCTACACAGTGAGTTTAGGACCAGCCTGGACTGCAGAACAAGACCCTGTCTCAAAAAAAGAAAAAGAACAAATATTAATAAGAATTATCTTTTTAAACTTTTATTCTTTTCCTCCACACCCTTTCATTTGTTTACCTTTAAAATTTTTTTTTGAGGCAGGGTCTTACTCTGTAGTTCTGTAGCCCAGGCTGGACCTGAACTCACTGTGGAGCCCAGGCTGGCCTTGAACTCACAGCAATCCTCCTGCCTCAGCCTCCTGAGTGCTGGGATTACAGGCATGTGCCACCATGCCCAGCTTATGTGGTGCTGGGGGATTGAACCCAGGGCCATATACTTGCTAGACAGGTGCTCTAATTGCTGTGCTAGTCCTTCAGCCCCTAAGGTTTTTTGTTTTTTGTTTTTGTTTTTGTTTTTGTTTTTTGAGACAGGGTCTTGCTGTGTAGTCCAGATGGGTCCAGACTCACTCACATAGCTCAGGCTGGTCTTGAACTCACAGCATCATCTGTCTTTCTATTTTGCCTCAAAATGGGAAATGCAACTTAAGACCAGGTGGGCCGCACTGCAGCAGAAGTTGCTGAAGGCTCACCCATCAAGTGAGAGTCACAGGGTAAGAATCATAAGAGGTGTGCCTTACTTTCCACTGTCAAAAAATCAGAAATTATATCGTAAAAATCCGCAAAAATAGAGATACTTGAGAGAGATGGATACACATAAGAGGGAATGTTATCTCTTGAGGGATTCTCTGGATCTAATGAATTTGGGGGTATCCTCAATGTATATTGAAGAGTAAAGCCTCCGAGTTCCCACAGGTGCGCATTTCCACATACAGAACTAAGCCGTGAGCTTGTACTAACGATTTCTTGGAACTCGACAGAAATCCTCTTAAGGTCAGATGGCACAGCCTGCTGGAATAAGTGTTCAGTTTTACCACATAAATGAAATCAACACAGCAAAACTGTATGCATGTAATGAAAATAGCCATAATCAGAATCATCACCATATTTTAATCATCAGGTGAGTGGAATTTACTAATTTGCTTTAGAAAATCATTTGCTAATAATTCACCTATCCCTGTTAGCAACAGGCAGGAAGCCACCATGGAGGGGAGCTCTGGGAATGGAAGCAGTGTGGAGAATTTGTCAGTGAACACACATACCTTAAGGGACAAAAGAAAACTCCAAGTACAGGGCACACTTCTGACTGTGATCAACGTGAAAAAGACTTCCTTATCCCCTCTACTGGTGGGAAACTTTCTGAATTTAATCAGGCTGGAGAAATCTGCAGGACATCGTATGTTGTTTCTCAGAAAACTAGTACACAAGAGCAGTCCTTTGGATGTGGTGAGGGGAAAGTCATTTGGTAGCAGTCACACCTGCAGCACGTCAGAGAACTCATAGTGGGGGCAAACTCTATGAATGGAAGGAATGTGGGAGAAGCTTTATAAACCCCTCAAACCTTGCTGAATTTGTAGAAACACTCAATGCAAAAAAAGAAAATTCCCTAAAAATGTAAAGAATAGAAAAGGCTACAGATGCCCTGCACATCTAAATATTCACATGTGAACCCACACTGAGGAGAAACCCTATGAGTGTAAGGAATGTGGCAAAGCCTTCAGTTCATTCCAGATACATGGAAGATCTCATGCTGGAGAGAAACCCAACGTATGTAGGCAGGGTAGGAGAGCTTTCACACAGCACTTGGGCCTTAGTATATGTGTACGATCTCACAGTAGAGACAAGCCCTGTGAATGTAAGGAGTGTGGGAAAGCCTTCCTTACATCCTCACGCCTTATTCAACATGCAAGAACCCACACAGAAGAGAAGCCTTTAGTGTGTGTTGAATGTGGGAAAGCCTTTGATACTTCCTCAGATCTTAGTGGACCTTTAGGAGCTCACACTGAGGAGAAGCCTGTTGATGTAAAATCTGTGGGAAAGTATCTGGGTATCCCTATGTCTTACTAATCACATGCAAACACATACTGCCCACAAATCCTACACCCGTAAGGAGTGTGGCAAGGCTTTTAACTGTTCCATTCACCTTAAGATTCACATGCGAATTCATACCGGAGAAAAACCCTATGAGTGTAAACAGTGTGGGAAAGTCATTCTAGTTCATTTCAAATATATGAAAGAATATACACTAGGGAGAAGCCCTATGAATGTAAGGAAGGTGGGGGGAAAGGGCTGGAGAAATGGCACAGTGGTTAAAATGCTTGCCTTGCAAGTGCAAGGCCCTGAGTTTGATTCCCCAGCACCACATAAAACCGGGCATGGTGGCACACACTTGTAATCTGAGCACTTAGGAGGTTGAGGTAGGCAGATTGTCCGGAGTTTAAGGCCAGTCTGGGTTATACCAGTGAGTTCAAGACCAGCCTGGGCTATAGAGTGAGATCCTGTCTCAAGAAAGGAAAAAAGAAAAAAGGAGTGTGGGAAAGCCTTCATCTGTTCCAGTTCCTTTCAAATTCATGAAAAAACTCACACTGAAGAGAAACCCTATAAGTGTCAGTACTGTGGGAAGGCCTATAGTCATCCTCGTTCACTTTGAAGTCATGAAAGAACTTACTAGCAAGAAACCTTACACATGGAGGGGAGGTGAGAAAGTTCTCTTGAACTCCAGTTCACTTTGAAGAAGTGGACGGACTCACACTGGGGAGAAACTCTCTCAGTGGTGTACCTATCGGTGCAGTTGTGTGAAGGCTCAAACAGGAGGAGCCAACATGAACATAACAAGACCACATCCCCCCAAAAAATTAAGTAAAGTGAATTAGGGCAGGTCACTAATGCAGTATGACTACTA
This sequence comes from Ctenodactylus gundi, assembly GCA_004027205.1. Taxonomy (NCBI): domain Eukaryota; kingdom Metazoa; phylum Chordata; class Mammalia; order Rodentia; family Ctenodactylidae; genus Ctenodactylus; species Ctenodactylus gundi. The sequence continues at coordinate 45,503 of PVKB01006392.1, read as the reverse complement.
CCCCTCGGAATATGCAGGTGGGATAGCCAGAAAACCGTGTGAGATTGTGAGGCGATGTAAGCAGAGAGGGAGGGCCGGAGTAGATTCTTCTGTTAGGCCTCCGGCTGGGCAGGCCTGTAATCTGGCACTCTGGGAGGCTGAGACAGGAGGATCACAAATTCAAGCCCAGCCTGAGCAATTTAGCAACACAGTGAGGCCCTGCCTAAAAACAAAAACAAAACAAAAAAACAACTCATTTATTTGTGTGTTTTATTTTTTTGAGAATGGGTCTCTCTCTGTAGCCCAGGCTGGTCCTAAACTCACTGGTGTAGCCCAGGTGGCCTTGGACTCAGGGCACTCCATCTGCCTCAGCGCCCCCCAAGTGCTGGGATTACAGGCGTGCACCACCTCACCTGGCTTAATGTGGTGCTAGGGAATTGAACTCAGGGCCTTGGCTTGCAAGGCAGGCACTTAACTGCTATGCCATTCCTCCAGCCTTTGTGAAAAAATTTAAAAAGGGCCGAAGATACATCTCAATGTGAACACTATGGCTCAGTTTCCAGTTCCACAAAAAAGAAGGAAAAGAAAATTAAAGCTTCTAGAAGAAAGCAGATGAGCTGGCAAACTGATCTTTGATGTCCAGCCTCTGGAATTGTGATGAAATAAGTTTATCTTCTTTAAAGTCCTGGTGTGGCATTTTATTATGTCATCTATCAGAAATCAATAGAGTAAGCAATATGGAGAAAGCGTTAGAGCTATTAAAAGTTTTAATATTGTCACGCGTGGCCCAGTGTAATTCCATCATTCCAGATGGTGAGGCAAGAGGATCACTAGTTTGAGGCTAGCTTGGGCAATGCAGTGATATTTTTTATTTCATAAAAAATAATCACATGCAGAGCCACCCTGAAGAGAGACATTATATGATGTGAATGTGAGATGTGAGAAAGTCTACCTTGAGTCTCCAAGATTTTTGTTGTTTTGTTTTTTGAGACAGGGTCTTCCTCTGTAGTCTAGACTTGTCCCGAACTCACTATGTAGCATGGGCTGGCCTTGAACTCATGGCACCCCTCTGCCTTAGCCTCCCAACTGCAGGGATTACAAGCATGTACCACCACACTCAAGTGGTACTTAATTCTTAAAAAACAAAATATAAGAACTCAATTCAGGAATCTGAGGGTGTACCTCAGTGGTTAGTACTTGCCTGGCATGTACAAGTTCCTTGGGTTGATTCTCTAGCACCACATAAAAACTGGCTACTTGTGGAGATGCACGCCTGGAATCCCTGCACTGGAGGCCAAAGCAGGGGGACTGCCATGAACCCAAGGCCCCTCTGGGCTACACAGTGAGGCCCCGCCTCAAAAACAGAACAAAGCAACAAAAACACCTGATCTGGCTGGAGACAGAGGTGCACACCAGTAATTCCAGCTACTCTGAAGGCTAGGGTTGGGGCATCACAAGTTTACCGCCAGCCTGGGCAATTTAGGGAGACCCTGCCTCAAAAATTAAAAAATGGCTGGAGCCAGACATGGTGGTGTGCACCTTGAATCCCAGCACTCCGGGAGGCTGAGGAAAGAGGGTGGCAGATTTGATTCTGCCTGGGTAACTTAATGAGATCCTGTCTGAAAATAAAGCAAGAAGGGCTGAGGATGGTCTGAACGAGTAGCACAGGATTTAGAACGCTTGCCTTCCCAGGACAAGGCTGAGTTCATTCCCCAGCACCACAGAATCCAGGCGTGGTGGCACACGCCTGTAGTCCCAGCAATGAGGAGGCTGATGCAGAAGGACTGCCAAAAGTTTGAGGCTAGCCTAGGCTACACAGTGAGTTCAGGGCCAGCCTGGACTATAGAGCAAGACTCTGTTGCAAACAGAACAGAACAGAAAAAAAAAAAAAAAAAAAAAAAAACAGGTGCCAGAGGAATAGCCCAGCAGTTAAAATGCTTGCCTAGCAAGCTCAAGGTCCTGAGTTCATTCCCAAGCACCAATAAGCTGGGTGTGGTGGCGCACACCTGTAATTCCAGCACTCGGGAAGCTGAGGCAGGAGGACTGCTGGGAGTTTGAGGCCAACCTGGGATCCATAATGAGTTTAGGACCAACCTGGACTACAGAGTGAGACCCTGTCTCAAAAACAAAAAAACATGGGACTGAGGAATGGCACAGTGGTTAAAGAGCTTGCCTTGCAAATGCAAGGCCTTGAGTTCAATTCCCCAGCACCACATAAATTTGGGCGTGGTGGCACAAGCCTGTCATCCCAGCCCTTGGAGGCTGAGGCAAGCAGATTGTTCTGAGTCCAAGGCCAGCCTGGGCTACACCAGTGAGTTCATGACCAGCCTGGGCTACAGAGCAAGACCCTGTCTCAAAAAAAAAAAATTATAGTGGGACATCACTTTACCCCAGTGATGATGACTTATCCCCAAAACAAAAAAGGGTGCACATGCAGTCAAACTGGTGGTAAACCTTATGTACTTGTCTTATTTGTGATATTGGGTATGATGCTCAGTGACTTCACACTGAGCTATAGCCCAGCATTTGGTTACTGTTAATTTTGGGGTCCTCTAAGTCACTACATTGCCCAGGCTGGGCTCGTCCTTGTGATCCTTACTAGTGGTAAAATTCTGTCACAAGTCTGGAAAACAAGATAATAATTCCTCAAAAAATTAGAACTATCATATAAGTCAGTCATTTTATTTTGCATATATCCAAAAATTCTAGAGTGGAAACTCAGATGTTTATATGCCAGTGTTCAGGGTTCTTCACAACAGTGACTTTTGAAATCTCGGCCAAGCAAACGTATTCGTAAGCAGTTTAGAGGGCGCTTGCTGTGTTGCTGGACATCGTTCCTGGCATTTGCTAAGTCATAAGATAAGCCACGGCTATAAAGACACCAGGCCTCTGCTGCCCTTTGGAGCTTCTTGACACAGAAACTCCCTGCCCCGTTGCTAAGCAACATCACTTAGTGATATCCACCCCCTCCTGGACTGTCTTTGGCAGTTCTATTTTCCCCCACCCTGAGAAACGATCCTCAAATCAAAGCACCCAATCGTCTCGTGCTTTGGGGTGCCCCACCTGCTCATCTGTCCAGGCGCTGCCCAGATAAAGCGTGCGCTGCTGCCACCTGGTGGCCACACCTTTTCCTTCGAAGGGCACACTACAGCTACGGGCAGGTATTTGTCACACCAGTACGTACGTTTTTTCTGTACTGGGGATTGAACCCAGGGCTTCGGCGCCGAGCTGCATTCCCAGCCCTTCTTGCTGTTGAAACAGGGTCTTGCTGAGTTGCCCCAGCTGGGTCTGAACTTGCAACTCGGCGTCAGCTTCTCAGAACGCTGTGTCAGCACACCCCGTTTGTAATCTCCTTCTTCCCCTCCCTTGATCTGAAATACATTTATAAACTAAACTCCATGTGTTCTTGGGTTTACTTCTCCATAGTCCACTTGTGTGTTTCTTGTTCATTTGTCAGTCCACACAACTTTACTCACAGGCGCTTTCTATTACATTTTAGCATCTGTAGGCCGCCCTGAAAGTAGGTGTGCGGTTTGACCCAGTGACGCCTCTTCTAAGTGTGTTCCCAAGAGTTCAAAGCACCACATAACTGAGCCACACGCACACCCACGCCCGCAGCAGCGCAGCTAGTAATAGCCACACCATGGAAGGTGCCATTATAGCCATCAATGGACCACTGGACTCAAACACTGTGGCGTGTAAACACAATGGAGGACTTCTCTGCCATGAAGACAGACAGATGTGAACCACTTGTAGGTAAGTGGACACAACTCATGACCATCATGCTTAGTGAATGAGCCTCAGAAGATTAAATATCGCATGGTTTCTCTCATGTGAGAAAATAAATAAGTAATAGAGTCAAGTAAGTGAGATGGTGGGAATCAGGGCATGGAGGAGGGAGGAACTGGGGGTGAGCAGGAGTGGCAGGGAGTGCGAAGCTGCTGCAGTATATGTGCATAAAATGCTCAGGTTTAATGTAACCACTGCACGTTGCATGTACATACTAATAAGAAATGGGAAAACGGCAGGCGTGGCGGCACACGCTTGTAGTCCCAGCACTCTGGAGGCGGAGGCAGGGAGATTGCTGTGAGTTCAGGGCCAGCCTGGGCTCCATAGTGAATTCAGGACCAGCTTGACTTATACAGCAATAATCCATCCCCCCACAAAAGAAAGAAAGAATATGCAATACACAATATTTACACTGAACTCGAGTGTTTTGTGCGCGCACCTATCACATCACATTGTAATCCCTTCCCCTCTCCCCCTCTCCTTTCTGGCCCTTCCACAACTCTTCTCCCTCCCACTGTCACCCACATTTGGTTCTTTTTTTTTTTTTTTTACACATCAGCTCCCTTTCTCCTTCCTACTCTCTAACCCCCTTTCCTTTTCTCTCTCTACAAAGTCCATCTTACTTTCTTCGTGTCTCTTACCTTTCTTTCGGTTTGGCTTTCTCATACTAGAGAAACCATATAATATTCAACTTTCTGCGTCTGATTCATTTTGCCAAGTATGCATTATTTTCCTAAAAATGACTCAACTGTATGATTGTTAATGACAAACTAATACTCCATTGTGTATATACACTACATCTTCTTTACCTAGTCATCTGTAGTCGGGCATATTGGCTTCTCCTAAGATGTGGCTATTATCAATTTTGCTGTTATACAAAAGACATTCAGTTTATCATTATATCAATCAGATTTCTTAGGCTAAGCTTATATCAAAGACTGAATATATGAATTGCTACATTAAATGAACTTCAGTCTACATCTCAAAAGTACATCACACATAAAGCAAGAAATATAATGGTATACTTACTTATTTCAGAATTTTAAAAAAGAGTTCTTTCCCAAAGAGGAGCAGGAAAAAACAAGTATGATCGCTATTACAAATTTAGTTACATAGCATGAAATTCACACATAAAATTCAAGAATCACAGGTTGAACTAATAGCTGACTGGACTAAGGCTATGTGATCTTTTATCTTTACCACTCAATGAAAGCTTCAGGGAAAAGACACCCAGAACCACTTACTTACCAACTCTTACTGTTTTTAGAACTAATAATATTCCAAATCAAAACCCCTGCCTTCTGCTACTCCACCCCTAGCTAAATATATACATCATACACATCAAAAGAGTTTCACATTAAGATGTTATACCAATTCCCCATGTTGAATATAATTACCAGGTTTTGCAAACTAATATGCTAATAAAATAATTATAGGGGAAGCTTCACAGATTTTATGAGAAAGCTGGTACTGTTTTAGTAGAATAAAAGATCATTTATGCCTATTTTTTGTTACACTTTCTTTTAGATGTTTTCTTTCCTCTGTGTTCTTTCGTGCTGTATGTCTCTCTGTCTCTAAGATTCCTTCAAGTATTTTCTGCAATGCTGAGCTGCTGGTGGCATATTTCTTTAGGGATTCTTGATCATGAAAAGTTTTTAATTCTCCTTCAATTTTGCTGGATACAACAATCTGGGTTGACACTTGCTGGCTTTTAGAGCTTGAAAGATCTCTCTCCAGACTCTCTTGGCCTTTAAATTTTGCGTTGAGAAACCTGCAGTGATTTGAATGGGTTTGCCTTGGTAGATTAATGTCTGTTTTTCTCTTGGTGCTTTTAATATTCTCTGTTATATTTCTGAGGTTTTGATTGTGATATGTTGTGGCAATTCTCATTGCTGGTTGAGGCTATTTGGTGTTCTATAAGCTCTTGGTACCTGAAAATTACTTTCTTTTCCTAGATGAGGGAAATTTTCTTGCACTATTCAGTGAAAAAAATTTTATACCTTCAGTGCTGTCTTCTGCTCTTTCCCCCATACCCATTGTATTAGTTAGGGTTCTTTCAAAAGACAGAATTTACAGATTTTCTCACAAAAAGGTCCATTAGGAAGGCTTACAAATCCAAGGATAGAGGTGGCCCAAGATGGCTGCTCGGCCGTGAAGCAGATCTCCCGTGGGGATGGCAGGACAGCCGGGGAGGTGGGAGTCGGCTGCAGATCTTGGGCAAAGACCGAAACCTGTAGATCGGTGACTGAAGAGCAGCGATGGGCATACAGGCACAAGTCGAGACTGGAGCGGATCTCTACTGACAATCTGCGATGTGTAGCGAGTCGGCGTTCGCAGATAGTTGCGAAGGTGAGAGCTTTCCCAGGGGAAGAGGTGTGACAATTGTCCCTCTTCCTTCCTTTTTATACAGTTGGAGTGCCCGTTGGCCCTCCCACACCTGGTTGGGTGCTCTTCTCTCATTGGCCTGCCAACAAATCACTCACACTCTAATCCTGACCAGTTCTTGATCCCCAGTCTAGGGCGGTTCACAAATCCTAATCCTAACAGAAGTGTGGGTCCTAATTCCCTCAGATTGACATAATCCCTTCAGTGGACACACCCATAATTCTGAGATTAGTTCTCTTTGAATCATCCACTATCTGTTGTATCCTAACTACTTTGCTTATTTTTAATTTTGGAGTTGTGCCTAGTTATAGCATTTGTTTTCTCAGCCTTGTCTTCAAGGCCTGAAATTCTGTCCTCACATTGTTTAAGTCAACTTCCTCTGCTTTCAAATGTATTTTTCATATCCTGAATTTCAGCTGATTTCTTTCCACAATTTCCACTTCTCTATTAAAATATTCCTTGTATCTTCTATTTCCTTATGTACCTCAGCCAGCTTTTTATTTGTGGCTTCTATAAGCTCAGTAAGTATTAGTTTGGGTTCTTACGAAGACAGAATTTACAGAAATTATAACAAAAAGGATCAATGTGGAAGTCATACAAATCTCAGGACAGAGATAGTTTAAGATAGTGGCCTGCATGTGTGAGAGCTGGAGGGTCTGACAGCTGCTCCACTGTGAGACAGAACAACCACCTGGGACTGCAGGTGAGCTGGTGAGAGTTTGCTGTGGATCTCAGTTGTTCAAGAAACAATGACAAAGACTGAAAACTGAGGATGGGTGACTGAAGATTGGAGATGGGCAGACAGGCGCAAGTCAGACTGGAACGAATCTGTGATGAAGATTTGTGGCGTATAGCAAGGAAGTGTCTGTAGACAATTGTAAAGGCAACAGCTTTCCCAGAAGAAGCTGTAACAATCTTTCTTCTTCCTTTTATACAATTTGAGTTCCCAGTGGGGCCTCCCACATCTGGGTGTTCTTCCTTCATTTGCTGGCCCACAAATCACTCACATTCTAATATAGGCTGGTTCCCAATTGCCCAGTCTAGGCGCAGTTCCTGATTGTCTCAAGTTGACATAATTTCACCAAAGGTCACAGTAAGCTTTGTATCTATTCGGACTACTATTTGTTTGGTAAGTTCCTCTTTAAGCCTGCTGATCATTGTTTGCATTTCCTTGAGAGTAACTTATTTGAACTGGATGTTTGACTCCTTTATTTGCTTTTTGACTTCTTTCCTTCTGAGTACCACTGTTTCAGGGCCCAAGACAATTTCTGGGGTCTCAGGCATTTCTGTGGGTGTCCTTTTTTTGAGACAGGGTCTCGCTCTGTAGTCCAGGCTGGTCCTGAACTCACTATGGAGCCCAGTCTGGCCTTGGACTCAGGACAATCCTCCTGCCTCAGCCTCCCGAGTGCTGGGATTACAGGCGTGCGCCACCACATCCAGCTATGTGGTGCTGGGGAATCGAACTTGGGCACTTAGCACTTGCTTCAAGCACTTTAACAGCTGAGCCATTTCTCCAGCTCTATGGGTGTCCTGTTGCCTTGCCTTCTTCCCATGTTTCTGTTGTTGGGGGAACTTCACTTTAAAGGCCTAGTGAGAGGTTTCTTTGAACAGCTATGATGGTGTGGGGGCGGGGAGACAAAATTCCTCTGAGTTCTGCGCTGGAAGCAGGCAGTGAGGGAGGACCTACCAGCCTCTGAGGTGTCTGGATCACACCCAGCCCCGTCAGCAATGCTTTCCCACCTGTTCCAGGTTCCCATCCCAAGGATAGGGCTCCCCACCCTCGAAGGTGCTCCCACTATACCGGGCCATTCGGGTGGCTGACAGCCTTTCTCTTCCCGCCACGTGTCTCTATGCCAGTTTCTTCCGAGGCACTCTTTAAAGAGTGACTCCAAAACGATGCACTCTTTTGAGCCTGTTTTTATTCTAAACGGTTCAGTGTTGGGTTGTTTTGTTTTAAATTGCTCCTGCTTATGTCACTGCCTGCTACGGCTGCCAAGCACTGCTTCTGGTCTAGGCTCCGGGGGGCCTTTTTAGGGGGAGCTCACATTGCACACTGTGCATTGTGTTTGCAGTCTGTACTACCTGCAGGCTTGTTTTTGGAGGCTGGGGCGACCAGCTGCTGTCAATTTCTGCTTCTCCTGGATCTGTGCGTACCTCGGTCAGAGGTTCTGGGCTTGGGGCTTTCCTCTGTCTGAGGATGCCAGTGGCTCAGGGATGTTCTCAGTTGGCCTGGGGCTGCTTCCTGGGCTGCTGTTTTCCTCCCCTTACAATGTGTATTTGGGATTTCTGACCTTCCCATGGTCTCTTTTCAATTGTCGTGGCAGTCCTTCCTCTCCTAGCTAAGTTGAACAGGCAGTTTTTGATTATAATCTTATTCTTTTTAATTTTTTTTATTTTAATTTTTTTGAGACAGGGTCTCGCTCTGTGGTCCAGGCTGGTCCTGAATTCACTTCAGAGCCCAGGCTGGCCTTGGACTCACCGCGATCCTCCTGTCTCAGCCTCCCGAGTGCTGGGATTACAGGCGTGCGCCACCACGCCCAGCTTATGTGGTGCTAGGGAATCAAACTCGGGTACTTACCGCTTGGCTTAGAGCTTGCTCAAGCACTTTAACCGCTGAGCCATTCCTCCAGCCCTAATTATAATCTTATAATAAACTTTTTAAAGTGAGCTCCCGAGGAGACCTTGTGTAGCTCTGTGATTCAGCCGCCGTCTTGACCAAGTCTTACAGCAGCTCTATATTATTATACTTGCACGAGGACAGAAATGAAGGGGTGGAGATATAGCCCAGTGGTCAGAGAGCTTACCCGAGTTCGATTCCCCAGCACGACATAAACCAGTCATGCTGGTGCACGCCTGTCATCCCAGCACTCGGGAGGCTGAGGCAGGAGGAATGCTGTGAATTCCAGGCCAGCTGGGCTCCATAGTGAGCTCAGGACCAGCCTGGACTGCAGAGTCTCAAATAAATAAATAAAAGGAGAGAAGGAGAGGAGTTAATAAGTGTTGCTTTGATCTTCTATTTGCCACCTTTAATTGTTGGTAACCACATAATAGACCATGAGATTAGTTTTAATTGCCCAGTGTGGGTTGTAAATGAGTCATGGCTTCAGATGCCATCCTGATTAAGACATGTAGATCCCGTGGAATCTTCTTGCACAGCTTGAATCTGAAGATTTTTGGATAGAGGTTGAAAGACCAATAGATCAAGAGACCCAGGCCAAGGAGACTCCGTGACAGGCTTCACACTCCCCTCTCTAACTAGCAGGCCTTAGTTTCTGTTTCCTCGGAGTTAGATAAACAAAGCCTCTCCTCTCCCTGAGCTCATGAAAAATCAGCTTTTGGCTCTAACCCTGCATTTGTGCCAGGAACAACCACACTATGTTTCTGTGTATCCAGAGGTCGCCATTGCTGATAGGTTGCCAGTCTATATACATGTATAAACTTCCTGATGTAGAAACAATGTGTGCCCCATTTCTCTCCTGTTCTGTGAAAAATCCCCCTTCTTGCTTCTGTGAGTAAAAACATAACAAGGTGTGTGGTCTCTTATCAATGCAAGTCATTACTCAAACTTGAGATGATAGAGACTTTCCACCGAGCACATACTGACAATCAGAGCAGCACTTTGACCAATCATAGATTCACAAACTATTCTTGCATTAAATGTTAACCAATCAGTTTTGTGGTAAACAACTTACGTGATTTCTGTTAAAATCTTGTAGTTTTTGTTTATAAAACCCCAGTGAAAATTGCACTCGGGGCTCCTCCTTATCCTCCACTGCTCTGGAGAGGGAGAGCCCAGGCTCCAGCTTGCAATGAAGACTCTTGTGTGTTTGCATCGTAATCGGCTCCTGGGACCTTTCTTGGTGACTTGTGATCTGGGCACAACAAGGTGAAGTTAATACAGCATGTGGTAATATCATTCACTGAATAACCCCCAGTGTAACAATCCAGACAGTCCCTTTCCACAGCTGCTGACTTCTGATTGAATTTTGCCATAATGGGGATCAAGCCCCAGGCTTTTACAATGAGCTACATCCCAGTCCATTTTTATTATTTATTTATTTTTGAGATAGAGTCTCACTATGTAGTCTAGGCTGGTTCTGAACTCAGTATGTACACCAGGGTGGCCTTGAACACATGACAATCCTGCTGACTTAGTCTCCTAAATGCTGGGATTACAGACATGTACCACCACACCCGTGTTACGTGGTGCTGGGTTAATGAAACCCAGGCCTTGCCCTTGGTAGGCAAGCGCTCTAACTGCTGATCTATGCGTTCGATTCTTTCTTTCTTTCTTTGAGACGGGGTCTCACTCTGTACTCCAGGCTGGTCCTCAACTCACTATGGAGCCTAGGCTGGCCTTGGACTCAGGGCAATCTTCCTGCCTCAGCCTCCTGAGTGCTGGGATTACAGGCATGCGCCACCATGCCCAGCTTATGTGGTGCTGGGGAATCGAACTTGGGTATTTAGCACTTGACTTAGTGCTTGCTAAGCAAGCACTTTAACTGCTGAGCCATTTCTCCAGCCCCTGCCTTCAATTCTTATTTTTGATTTTGAGATAGAGTCTCATTAAATTGCCTAGGCTGGGCTCAAACTTTTATTCCTCCTGCCTTAGCCTCCCCAAGTGCTGGGATTGAAGGTGTGTGCCGACACAGTAGGCTATAAATTCTAGTATTTATTTATTTATTTATTTATTTTAAGACAGAGTCTTGCTCTGTAGACCAATCTGGTCCTGAACTCACTATTGAGCCCAGGCTGGCCTTGGACTCATGGCAATTTTCCTGCCTCAGCCTTCCAAGTGCTGGGGTTACAAGCATGCACCACCACATCCAGCTTAAGTGGTGTTGAGGAATTGAACCCAGGGCCTACTGCTTAGCCATTCCCCTAGCCCCAGTTCTAGTTTTTAATGTATACTTATAGGCTTTCGTGAATAAGTAAGATTCTACACTAGAAACAAGAAGCCATAAAACACCTTATTTTTCTTATTAGTCTTAAATGGCATTTTTTCTTTTTCAATCATTGTTATAGATCTCACAAGATTGGGATATTTTCCTTTTCATCACTTGGGGGAGGTTTTGTTTTGAACAACTTAAGGATCTATTAATTTAGGAAAAGGATCTATTAAGTATGCCAGGCATGGTACACACCTGTAAATTTAAACATTCTGGCAAGCTGAGACAGGAGGATCACAAGTTCAAGCATGTCCTGGTCAATTTAGTGACTTACTGAGACATTGTCTTAAAATCAAAATTAAAAAATAGGCTGGAAAGCTGGGTGTGGAGGGGAATATCTGTAATCTCAGCCCTCAGGAGTCTGAGGCAAGTGGATTGCCATGAGTTCAAGACCAGCCTGGGGTACCGAGTGAGCACAGGAACAGCCTGGACTAGAGAGAGAGATTCTATATAAAAAAAAAAGTTGGGAGATGTAGCACAGTGTGAAGGTCCTTGATTGATACTCAGGACCACTAAATAAATAAATTCCAAAAGGCTATCATTGAAAACCGTAGCAAAAATGCTGCAGGGAGTAATTTGTGAATCATTCCTGAATGTATGAAGAGTGCCTATCCGTGCTGTTTCAGTGTAGTGTGTGTGTTGGGTGAGGGTTGTGGGGACAGAGCCTCACTCTCTTGTAGAGTTCAGCTCTCTGTAGCTGAAGTTGATCCTGAGCTCACTGTGCAGCCCAGGCTGGCCTCCAACTCACAGCCATCCTCCTGCCTCCGCCTCCTGAGTGCTGGGATCACAAGCTGTACTACCACATCCAGCTAATTTTTATGTGATGCTAGGGAAAGGAACCCTACGAGGGCCTTATGCATACTAGGCAAGCACTCTATTTGCTATGCCTGCAGCCTTCACAGTGTAGTAAGGGAACTCTTGAATTTATGTGAAGCCTTGTGAACTTATGTGAAATACATATGGGAAAGAAAAAAATCGTACTTTTCAAAAAGATCAATACACTGGAAACACACACACAAAACCCTTATTAATGAGTTTAGTAAGTTTATAAAGCCAGTAATTCCAATACATAGGAGGCTGAGGCAGGATGATCACAAATTTGAGACTAGCCTAGGATACTTAGAAATTCCAGGTCAAACCTGCGCCTGGACCAGGCTTGTAATCCCAGCACTTGGGAGTCAGGAGGAGGACTGTATATTCAAGCCCAGGCTAGGTAATTCAGTGACTTAGCAGGATTCTGTCTGAAAATCAAAAATGGATTAAGTATGCAGCTCAGCGTGAAGGTCTTGGGCTCCATCCCTAGTGCCCATCCCCTCCACAAATAATAGTGTTTTTTTTTTTTTAAATCAGGGGAGAGCTGAGTCCAGCAGCAGAGGTCTGAAAGGCTGAGACAGAAGGATAGCAAGTTTGAGCCTACCTTGGGGATTCAGTGATTTTGTGAGATTCTGTCTCAAAGTTAAAAAAAAAAAAATGAGCTGGGACATAGCTCAGTGTGAAGACCCAGGCCTGGCCCCTCAGTACCACCAAATAAAAATCAATGGCAACGATAAAAACCCTACAGGTTAGACACTAAAACAGACTACATTTCATGGGTTGGCAGGTTCATCAGCAGGGAGCAAACTGCAGGCTCTAGGAAGGTGGGTGGCGCCAGGGAAAGCTTGCTGAACGGGCTCGGGATGCGGAGGGCATCCTGCGAAGGAGCCACTAGCCTTCCGGCGAATTCTCCAGGGAAACCGCGCCCTGAGCTCGGGCCGCAGCCCCGCCCAAGCGCAAGTTCTAACCTCAGATTTGGGCTCTGGACCCACCTCTCTCGGTAGGCCCGGCTAAACACCTACTCCGAGGCAAACCAGCACACCCCGGCTTCAAAGGGTCCAACTTGGGTACGCTCCCACCTTAGACGGGAGCTCTTCCGGTCCAGCATTGGAAACGGAAGTGACGCCAGTGACGCATCCCCGTCTTTTCCGGTCTGGCTCCGCGCGGCCAAGTTCCTTTTTTTTCCTCCCCTCAGCGGCGGCCCAGCGTCTGCGGCTTTGTTGCAGCCGGGTAAGGAGCAGTCGGCGGCGGGAGGGCGGTGGCGCTGTGAGCGCGGCGCGGGGTCGCCGAGGCCCCTGCTGAGGGCGGCCCGGCAGGCTCCGCTCGCGTCCGCCGGAGCCGCGCGACCTCCAGGCGCCCCCGGTCGCCAAGGCCGCTCGGGCGTCGCGCTCACGATCTCCCCGGGGACCGTGTTCGGATATATATATATATATGTTATATACATTAGTATATATATATATATATATATATATATATATATATATATATATATGTATGTATATATTTTAACTTAAGATCCAGCCCAGGGTCTTCGCACTGGGCGGTTTCCCCCGCCTGTTGTTGACGTGTTGTTGAATCTGGTGTTGAGGCGGGGTTCCATCCCGCCGTGAAGTGGCCCCAGGCCTCGTCCTGCATCAGCCTCCCACGGCGCCAGGATTCCTGAGCCACCCGCCCCGCCGTCCCTTTGCGTCGTTTCCAGCCGTGCTAGCAGGCCCTGCCTCCCCGAGAGCCTTCCAAGTCACCCTTTTACATTTCTTCCCCAGAGGAAACCAACTTACGTCGCCGTCGCTGGAGCTCGGCTCAGCCTGCGACCTCTTCATCGACCTGGCGGGTCTGGCGCGCCCAGGTGAGCGCCGAGTGGAAGTTGGTTCAGGGGTCTTTCCCCTCGTTTTTGGAGACAAATGTGTGGTCTTTACACTTGCCTTTCTGTGGCCTGTATTTCCTTTTGACACATGATACCTGGATAGAAAAAGCTGTTTCTTTTTAAATGCCAGAGTGTTGATCTTTCTGTCTGTAGCTTGTATAGGGAGCGACTCGTATACCATCAGCAGGGGAAAAATGACAAGGGACAGAGAACGCCCAGCTGCTCCACTCCCCTGAGCTTCCTGGTCTGTGCTTCCCCACAGTGGCAAAACTGGAGCCTGCATCCCGGCTGGGCGGCCAAGACCTGGGCCTGTCATCCCAGCACAGTCGTAGGCGGTGGTGGGACAGAAGCACGTTTATGTCCGGCCGGAGCAGACTTTTGACCTTGTGAGACCCTCTTCAAAGTTAAAAAAAAAAAGAGTGGGGTTGTACCCCAAAGCGAAGGCTGCTGGTACTGCAGTACCAAAACAAAACAAAGCAAAACAAAACAAAAACAAACCCAGTGGACCTCTGGGAAGAAAGGATGGGGTTTAATTGTACCAAAGTACTATATTTGAACTTAACATTTGACTTTCCTCTGATAAACTGTACATTTTGGGGGAAACTTTCTGTGCTAGGGAGTAGACCAAGGGTATCACATCAAGCTATAACACTGAGCTAAATCTGCAGCCTATTGTAAAATATTTGTTAGAATGTAATTTACAGATTGTAGGTGTGATACTTGATTTTGTTGTGGTTTTGTGTTTTGTTTCTTGAGACAGGGTCTTGCTCCGTCTTCCAGGATGATCCTCAGTTTGCTCTGTGGCCCCAGCTGGCCTCAGTCCTCGTGTCTCAGCCTCCTGAGTGCTGGGTTTCTAGGTGTGTGCTTCTACGCCTGGCTTATGTGGTGCTGGAAAAATTGAACCCAGGGCCTTGTACTTGGTAGACAAGTGCTGTAATTGCTGAGCTATGCCCCAAGCCCTTGATCTTTTTTTTGTTTTTAAACTATTTGATAAAAAATGATTTGCATTGTTTTTCTTTTGAGGTACTGGAGTTTGAACCCAAGGCCTTCACACTGAACTACATCCCCACGCCATTTTTTTTCTGAGTTGTAGGTAGGGTCTCACCAAACTTCCAGGCTGAAGGAACTAGTGATCTTCTTGCCTCAGCTGTCCAAAGTGCTGGGTGTACGGGTGGGAGCCACTGTACCCAGCTGTCTAGAGTGCCAAGTTTACAGGTCGGAGCTGCTAGACCCCACTGATGCTTGAGCTTTTTGGTGATTGGTAATGCAGCTCTTCTAGGTGGACATTGCCCTGTCAAAGCCACTGTTTAAACACAGAGAGATCCAGATACTCTGGCAGCTGAGGCGGGAGGATGGCTTGCTTAAGCCATAATTACTGCCGGCTTAGGCAATGCAGAGAGCCCTCCTGCTCACAAGAAGAAAAAAAAGCCACAGTACTATATTTGAACTGAGAAAACAAATATTAATATCCCTATGAAAAACATGAAATTCTCTGTAGTGTTTAAAATACACTATTGGCGGCTTATGGATCTAATATTTCCAAGTTTTATATACTACCATCTGTCAGGCTAGTTAAACCGAGAACAATTCTTTGTTGTCTTATTTGCCTTATTTTGGTTATGCCAGACTTGAGCAGTGCTCTAACCTTGAACTATAGTTCCTCAGATCTGGGGCGTCTTTTTTTTTTTTTTTGAGACAGGGTCTCTCTGTAGCCCAGGTGGTCCTGAGCTCACTGTGTAGCCCACACTGGCCTCCAACTCAAGGGAGTCCTGCTCAGCCTACCAACTTCTAGGATTATAGGCTTGCTCCACTATGCCCAGCTTATGTGGGGCTGGGGAATCAACCCAGGTACTTGGTGCTTGCAAGGCAAGTGCTTTTACCACTGAGCTATTCCTCCAACCCGCACTGGGTTTTGAACACAGAATCTGCGCATTCTACTACTGAGCTGGAGCCCAGTCTCTTTATGTTTTTCATTGTACCCTGGTGTATATAAATGCTTCTTCCATTCCTTGTATTTACTGTATACTGATTGTGCCCAAATTGTTGATAGTCATAGTGCAAAATTCAGTCTTAGGGCTGTTTGTAGCCAGCTGGAAATAGTGAAGGAGGCTGACATTTAAGGAATAGGTGTGTTATTACAAATTGATGGTCTGAAAGTACGCAGTTCTGTGGTTTCTGTGTGTGTGTGTGTGTGTGTGTGTGTGTGCGCGTGCGCGCACGTGCTTGATATTGTTGGGACCAAGCCCAGGACCTTCACACTGAGCTATGTCCCCAGTCCATTTTTATCTTTGATTTTGATACAGGGTTTTGTTAAGTTCCCCAGGCTGGGCTCAGATTTGCAAAGCTCCTGCTTCAGCTTCCCATAGTGCTGAAATTACAGGACTGTGCCACTGGGCCCAGCTGGTTTCTATATTTATATGGGTGTAGGTGAAGCTAAGAAGAGTAATGATTAAGCCAAGGCCAAAAATATTAGTTGTGGGAGTTGGCCGTGCTAGAAGGGACGTAGGAGGCAGGAAACTATTTGAATTTGGTGGAATGCAATAAAAATTCTCCTACGTTTGGCACTGGAGTCATTTTCTACATCTGGAAAAAGATCTGAGGAACAAATACACACTTCAATATATAACTGATAAGAAATAAAGTTACATATGCTGAAATGATATAAACCAAGATAAATAGCTAGGCATGGGGTAAGTGCCTGTAATCCCAGCTGCTTGAGATGTTGAGGTCAGAAGATTTTGATTCTGTAACCAGCTGAGGTAATGTATTGAGACCCCCATCACAAAAACAACAAAGAGATAACTGGGAGAAAGGTAGGTTGACTGTCTTTTAGTTTTAAGACTAGGAAATTGATTTGAGGAGTAGGATCAGTGGCTAAACATTGAGAATTTTTTCAGTTCTCAAAGCTCACCTTTTTGTTGTTTGTTTGTGATAGTCTAGCTAAGTTGCCCAGCCTGGGCTTAATTTGTGATCTTCCTGCCTCAGCCTCCCGAAGTGCTGGCCTGCATCAGTGGGCCTGGTTTGAAAGCTCACTTTTTAATCATCTGTCTTAGGAGATATCTCTATTCATAAACACTTAAAATCTGAGGATTTTTTTTCCAGTTAGCTTTGGTGTTCTTATCCAAGTGAATCTTTTATTATCTTGAGTGTCTAGAGTGCCCGCTCCTGTGTGCTACCCTGCCAACACTCAGACATCTAGGGAGCTGCGATCACTCCACAAGTGGATGAGCAGAAAGCTCCCTGCTGAAGGGGCTGTGTGGCTTGGCCGCATCCAGGGGAATAGGTGATGATGGTTCTGAAGGTAAAGTTGGTGAGAGAGTGCTTGCTTACTGGTGAAGCATCCTGGAACACTGTCAGCAGTGTCTTCTCGGTCACCATGACTTGTTGCACCAAACAAATGAGTGTCTGTGTGTGAATATCAAGATAAAAATATTTTTTCATTACAGTATAACAGGAAATAGCCCTAAATTGGAAACATCCCAAGTTTGAGTCATCAAAATAATAGGGAAATTGTAATATTTTATATTTTGGAAGACAAGTCTACAAGCAGTAGAAGGATTAAATGAAAGGTAGATGTAAAAAAAAAAAAGGATGAACTTTTAAGGGAAAGAAACTGGACACAGAAGAATCTCTGCCTCTCAAGCCAGGTGTGGTGACACACGCCTGTAATCCCAGTGCTTATGAGGCTGAGGCAGGAGGATTGCCATGAGTTCAAGGCCAGTCTGGATTACATAGTGAATTCAGGACCAGGCTGGACCACAGATGGAGACCCTGCCAATGAAGGACTTAGACCTCCTTAAATAGACAATTCCTGGGGTTCAGGAATCCAGGTGTGGTGCTCAGGGCCTCAGTCTGATTCCTGTCAGGGAATGGATTCCTGTAGCTTAACTGGAGTCGCTTAATTAGGGGAAAAGCTGAACTGGTGGTGTTGACTTATAAATTTTATTTCCCTAAGAATTCTTTGTTTGCGCCCTGACTGAAGGAGGACGAAGTAGTAGCAGTATCTTGTATCCAGTTTTTTCCTTGACCCGCAGCTCACAGGGCAGCTGGGTACAGGAGGTCACAGGTGCAAGGCCTGTGGGACCTCCTGTTCCCAAGAGAGCCTGGTCGGTGGTTATAAATGACAGGAAGGCTGGAGGGAGGAGCCCTGTAGTAACTAGCCAGTCATCTTCTGTGTGTTAGAGACTTTGGGCTCTTAACATGAAGCGGTGCCTCGATGTTTATGTACCTGTGATAGGAGGAATTAAACCCAGGACCTTTGCCCTAACTATATCCCTAGTGTTATTTTTGTATTTTATTTGTTAGTGTGTGTCCAGTGTGGGATGTTACAGAACAAGGAGCATTGTGACCACAGGAAATGGAGTCAAGTCTGCAGTTAAAGCAAGGTGCTCTTGCGTTTACTCTCAAGGTGTAAAGGGCCGTCGCGTTTTGATTTAGTGGGATCTCGATGTGCAACTAGAATTTGGGCCCCTCCCCCCAATCGCGTAGGTCTCTGTGGTTGTTTAATTGGGGCCTGTTAGGGAATGTTGCCATTTACGTGCAACTTCAGTACCTTTCATTTTGCTTTCCAGTCCCTCTGGGTTTATTTCTGAACCACTAAGTAACCTGAGGTGGGCGGCATTGTGTGTCTCAGATCTGGCAGTTGCTCAGCACTTGCTGTGTGAAATGTGGACTTCCTTTTTTTTCCTTCCCTTGACTCGAGGTGGCCTAAAATCCTAAGCTTTTTTTGCTTTTTTAGATTTTTTAAATTATTTTTTTAAATCTTTGAACTGCCTGAATTGGTTCTTGGTTTGTGTCACTTGCTGATAAGAGGGAGGGGGAGCTAAAGGAGCTACGTGCTTTTGGCATTGTAAGACATCCAGGCCATTTTAAATGGCTTCAATCATTTAGGTAGGTTGCTTATTTATTAATATTGAGGATAGAACCCAGGACCTTTTCACCAAGCTGCATTCCCGGCTCCCTGCCCCCTTTTTAGGATTTTGAGATGGAGTCTTGCTCTTTGGCTGACTAGGCTCAAACTTGAAACTCCAGAGTGCTGGAATTACAGCCTTGTGCACTATGCCTACCTCTGGCATAATTTTTCTGTCTTTTTGGCTGTTTGCCTGACAGGCTCCTGGTAGTCAGGTGGCCCTCATGGAGCGTGGCCCCCTTCGTAGTCTCTGTCCTGCCATCTAGCTCTGCACCTCCCTCTCTGGCATGTGAGGACTGGGGCACGGGTGGATCGATACTGGGAGGCAGCGACACAGGTGGCAGGTAGGGCTGCATCACATCTGGAGGGAGAATTTACCTGGTGAGAGCTGGGTCCCCGTGGCTGGCAAGCCCAGTGGCCTCCCTCCAGGCAGAGTCCCCAGCTCAGTGATAGGCCAAATGCCAGTCGTCCTTTCCCGCTGCCGAGCCTGTGCTTGCCCCCATCTACCCTGTGTAGTCATCTGTCCACGCGAGGCCTGCAGAGTGCCGTCTCGTTTCTCTCCGACAACGCTTGGGTTGGTGGCATCCTTGGCGGTTCAGTGTGGTTGCAGCTCTTGCTTTTTTTTGGTTCTGGTGCTGAAGTCCAGGGATTCCCTTTTGTCTTGTCTTGTTTTGGAAACAGGGTGTTGCTCTGTAGTCCGCCCTGGTCCTGAACTTACGGCTTAGCCCTGCCTGGCCTTGATCTCATAGGAATCCTCCCGCCTCAGCCTCCCAAGTGCTGAGGTTACAGGTGTGCACCACCATGCTCTGCTTTTTTGTTTCATTTTGTTTTCAGTTTGGAGACAGGGTCTCCACAGGCCTCTTAAGTTGGCCTCTCTGAGCTCTAACTTGAGACCTTCCTACCTCTGTCTCCCACAGTGCTGAGATTACAGGCCTGCACTGCACTCCCCTCTTGCCCTGTTAAAGTTGACAGTTAGCTAGGCCCAGTGGTACAGGCACGCGTTCCCGACACACTGGGACACTGAGGCAGGAGGATTGCCAGTTTGAGTGCAGGTTGGACTCCACAGCTACAGTGTGAGACTTTGTCTCCAAAAACTGAAATAAAAAGGTCTGGGGGTGTGGTTCAGTGTGAAAGCTCTGGGTTTAATTTCCAGTACGACTCCTAACAAAAAAAAAAAAAAAAAGAAGAAGAAGAAGGAAAGAAAGGAAAGAATATAAACAAAAGCGGATAGTTAGTGGCCCCTAGGGATCACTTAGGCTATCCAGACCCTTCCTTTCAGGGAGCGCTGGCAGCACCGAGCAGAGAGACCAGCGCAGAGACCATAGGCAACAGCGTCCAGCAGCACGCGCAGCTGCCGGCAGAGAGCGCCGAGGGCAGGCTGAGCGCGCCTCGTGTGTCCCTGGAGGCCGTGCAGCCATTTTTTACGGCAGCTGCACTTCCTGTCTCAGTTTCAGAGTTGTCTCTGGAGAACGATCGTAGGGACCAGGCCTGCTGGAACGGGCAGTTACGTTCTGGCCAGGTGAGAGGCAGGGGAGGCCACAGGGTGGCATGTATGAGATAACAGATTTCATCACTCGCCTGGCCAGGGGCTGTGCATGCGGCGCTCTGAAGGAATGTAGAGGGGCAGCGCTTCGTGGGTGGAGATTGGGGGGGGGGGGGCTGGGATTATGTGTGTGTGCGCGCACGTATGCTATGTTGCCCTGGGATTGAACCCAGAAGCATTGGGCTACCTTCCCCTTTTTTTGGATGTGTGGGGTGTGTTGAGTTTTTCATCAGCAAGTGAGGAGCTATAGCAAGCCGTGTGCAGGCAGCCAAGGAGAAGCAGACCCCGAGGGAAAGCCTTGTTTGTTTTTGTTTTTGTTTTTTATCCTTTTTTTTCCCCAGGACTGCTGGAGACTGGACTCCGGGCCTTTTTACTGAGCTACATCTCAGCCTTCTTATTTTTTATTTGGAGATGGAGATGGTCTCACTGAGATGCCCAGGCTGGGCTTGAAGTTGTGATTCTCCTGCATCAGTCTCCCAGAGTGCTGGGATTTCAGGTGGATCCTTCATGCTCAGCTGAGGGGAAGCTTTAACTAGGCCAGAGGTGACAAGACACCATTGGGTTTCTTTTGTTTTTGTGGCACTGAGCTTAGGGCCTCAATCCCCAACCCATTTTTTATTTTGAGACAGCGTCTTCCTAATTCACTGACTTGCCCAGCCTGGAATCAGATTTGTAGCTCTCCTGCCTCAGCCTCTCTGAGTGCTGGGGGTTACAGTCTTGCACTCTTAGGCCTGGCAGTAAAACATTTTTCGGTGAACAGAAGGTGCCAGCAGAAACGTAGATCCACATCCAGCACCTGTGTGTGCTGCAGTGAGGAAGGATCTTAGTCATGGCAGCAGTGGACAGCTCACTGAGGCATTCCCTGCTGCATCCCATCGCCAGCTCCCACTGTGGGGGACGGCAGATGGGGGGGGCAGTTCAATCCCTGTGCACCTGAGGGTGTTCTTCGGCTCACTTGTGTAACATGCCTCCTGGTTGACACAGGGAGCCCTTTAAGCTACTCTGGCTGTTGCTGTGCTAAGCGGCTTTTGTATACAATAGCCCCAGAATAAAGACAAAGTTGAGGCCCCATTGCCTTTGTCCAGGCTTCTCTGGCTGTGGGCCCAGCCCTCTCATGTTCGTGATGACCCACATTGGGCTCTATAGTTACATATCCAGGGAGAAAAGAGCTTTGAACCCTTTTTTTTTTTTTTCTTTTTTTGGGAGACAGGATCTCACTTTGCAGTCTAGGCTGTCCTGAACTATTATAGGCCAAGCTGGCGTGAACTCCCAGCAGTCCTCCTGCCTCTGCTGGGATTACAGGTGTGCACCACCACGCTGGGTTTATGTGATGCTGGAGAATTGAACTCAAAGTCTCAGCTTGCTAGGCAGGCTCTGTAACTGCTGTGTTATTTCTCCAGCTTTGAACTTCGAACTTTGAACCTTGCAGAGAAAACTTGAAAACTTGTGGCTGCCTTGTCTTTTTAAAAAGATATTGTAGATGGCCCTGGCAGTGAAGGTTGTAACCCCAGCATTTGACCAAAAAAAGATGGGGGTTGTAGCTCGGGGAGGTGGGGAGGGGACAAAATAATCTTGTGGGTAATCTCGTGGGCTAGGGTTATCAGAGCGAGAGGGTGAGAGGAAGACTGCCCCTCTGCTCATCCCTCTTCTCGTGCCGGGTGGAGACAGACAGAACACCTAGGCTTCCAGTGACTCCAAGCCTGACAGGAAAGAGTGGTGGAAGAGACTGCCCCCTTAGGTGGCTTCGAGCCCGAGAGGAACATGAAACTGCTTACTGTGTATGTGCCAGGCTGAATGAGAGTAACGGTAGCCATAGAACACTTCATAATTAAAACAAACCTGCTAGGTACCAAGGAGGAAATACTAGGAAATTAAGCAGATTTGTGTGTGTATGAGTGTGTATTAAAATATTTTAGAATAAATAATATGAAATAAGTATGTGCCAAATTAAATATGGAAAAAATAAAATACTTTTGATCTTACCGAAAATGTATAATTTGTGTATCATATTTATATACAAGAAGAGATTTTAAAAAGCCATTTAAATGGGTTTTGCTATGGCTTATGGTGGCATTATGTATATTCTGACTAACAATGATGTATATCAGAAGGTAGCAGTTGACATTAGTCCATCAACTTTGGTGTTGGTACTCAAAAAAACTTTTTTTTTTTTTTTTAAAGACAGTCTTGCTTTATTTCCCAGGACTGGCTGGCTTTGCATGTGGCAGTCCTCCCTGGGATGACAGGTGTGTGCTACCACAACTGGAGGGAAATCCACCAAATTTAGAAGTTGTTTCCACCGTAGTCCTAAAATGAACCTAGTAAGATGGAAAGTTGGTATTCTCATGTTAACTATAAGGTGACCTCAATTTCTTATGAGATAATAATACATATTACCTTAAAATAATCCCCTATAGTCTTGATACAAGTAACAAATTAAAATTTTCCCTGTGTTTTATAGCTGTCTTGATACATGCAGGGGCCCAAATTAATAAACCAGCTGATATGACCCAGAGTGAATTAATATAGGATCTTCAAGAATTAAGGCCCTTAGTAATTATATGAGGACTGGGGCTCAGGGATAGAGGACTTGCTTCTTATGTTAAAGCCTGGAGTTTATCCCCATTGCCACCAGAAAAAAAGAAGCATGAAAATCTAGCAAATGGGTGTCTGTCACCAGTGTTTCTCCATTTGGCCAGATATTTCTTTATTTTTTCAGACAAGATCTTGCTCTGTATTCAGGCTTGGTCTTGACCTCACTGTATAGCCCAGGCTGGCCTAGAACTTAGGACTATCCTCCTGCCTCCGTCTCCCAAGTGCTGGGATTAAAGGCGTCTGTGCCATGTTATCAGCTATTGTGTGATTCTGGGGGATTGAGCCTGGGTCCTTTATTTTTTGGGGATGCTGTGGTTGAAATCCAGGCCATGTCTATACTAGACAGGTACTCTACCAGATATCTTAATATCTAGCCTCTGGCTTGTTCTTAAATCTGTAAACAGGTGAATAAGCAAATGGCACTCATAATGAACTGCTGCAGTCTTAATGCGTGGTGTGGTTGTGGGGATCCCTTTAACAACCTTCAGTGTAGTTTACACTGCTGTCCCGTGCACATAGCAGCTGGTGGATGTTGTGCTGTGAGGCACCAGGTGATGTGTTCTCTTCATAACTTGTCCAGCAGCTTCACAAGAGACAGAACAGCTGCCCTTTTTCCCAGGCTGCTGGGGGCGCCGCGCCAGCTCTTTCCATCATGCATGGTCTTTTAGGACAGCATCCTAAGCGTGTCATCCTTTTTTTTTCTCCAGGACCACAGGTTTGACAAAATACTGGCCACTCGTTTGTCCCACTTAGTGACATAGTCCAGCATTTTTCTGGGTTTCTTTTGTGTTCTGGGAGCATATTCCTCATTTACAAATTACACTTAAATCAGGCCTCCTGGTAAATGCTTATACTTCTAGCACAGTGGGAAGCTGAGGCAGGAGAATTGCCCAGCCTGGGTGACTTAATGAGACCCTGCCTCAAAATCAGGAATAAAATTGGTGACTGGTCATGGTGTCCAGGGCCTATAACCCTAGCATTTGGGAAAGCAGGAGGATTGCTGGGTGTTTGAGGCGAGCCTGGGATACATACTGAGTTCAGGATCAGCCTGGACAACAGAGTGAACCCCTGCCTCAAAAATAAGTAAACAAATCATTTTTAAAAAATGGGCTAGTGCAGCTGGAGGGATAGCTCTGGTTAAAGTGCTTACCTAGCAGGCGCTAAGTATCTGAGTTCCCAGCACCTATAATCATAGCAGTGAAGGCTGAGACAGACAGGAGGATTGTCATGAGTTTGAGGCCAGCCAGCCTCAGCGTAGGCTACATAGTGAGTTCAGGACCAGCCTGGACTATAGAATCAGACCCTGTGTCACAAAAAAAAAAAAAAAAAAGAAGAAGAAGTAGAAGAAGTAGGCTTGTGGTATAGCTTAGTGTGAAAGCCTTGGGCTTGATTTCCTGTTGTCAACAAAACAAAAGCAAAAGCTAAAAAACGAAATTTAAAATCAAGAGGAACTTCTTCACTCTAGGACTGTGGCAATTTTTCATTCCTCCCAGAATCTCTGGACAGTTTATGGTGATCTGTAGCTGCCACAGCTTCTGACAGAAGCAACTGCTCCTCGGCTTCATGCCGAACCTGATGAGAGGCTCCCTGCGGGTCCTCCCAGAAACAGGTGGTCACAGCCGGAGCTGATGGTTCTCTGTCCCTGGCTGCCGGCTCCCTTCAGGGTCGACGAGCACACACAGACGTGGTGGGGCTGGCAAGGTGTTTCCGGGCCTTAGGGACTAATCTGCCCGAAGGAGAGTTAGCCTCGCTGCACTCCCTGACGGCTGCCAGAGTGTGAAGAGGTTGACTTTTCTCGGGATCCTTTGGCAACTTAAGGAGCCCCTTGGGCTTCACAGGGAATGATGGCATGGTTGTGGATGGCGGAACCAGTACTGCAGACCATCGTGGGTGATGGGGTTGTTCTGTTTTCTCATCCATTACCCAGTGTCCATAATAAAGGGCAGAGATCCAAGAATCACCACGCCTGGCCCAAGGTGAGAGTCCTGGGTCCCCTGAGACACATTGTCACCTCTTCCTGTGAACTGCTGTAAATTATTCAGCCACTGCTTAGGAGATTTTTACATAACAGTGCCCTGTAGGCTCATCTGTGTTATCACTAAGTTAGGATTTCCCTTATTTTTCACTGAATAATAACTTAATAGTAAGTGTACTGTATTTTCTGTACACAGTTCTCTTGGTGGACACTTGTGAATGCAGTTGTGGGTGAGAAGGTATCTCTAACTTTTTTTTGTGATACTGGGGATGGAATCAGGGCTTTTGCTCTGAGCTACATCCTTAGCCCCTTTTTCTTGTTTATTTGAGGCAGGGTCTCCCAAAGTTGCTAAGTTCTCCAAGCTGGGCTCAAGCTTGTGATTCTCCTGCCTCAGCCTTCCAAAGTGCTGAGATTACAGGCCTGTGCCACCAGGCGTGACTCAAATACGGATGTCCTATCCTTTGGTAACAAATCCAAGAGCAGGATCGCTGTATTATACGGCGGTTCTGCTTTTCATCCTTGAAGTTTCATCTCACACTGTTTTCTGTACTGGCTGTATTAACTCCTTTTGAAACCAATTAACATTACATGTTTGGATTTTGGTGCTGTGCTTCATTTGCTATGTAAGTTTTTGTTCCAGTACTACGTGTTTTTTTTTTGTGTGTGTGTGTGTGTGTAGCCTTGTGGTAGGTAGTCAAGTTACACAATGTGGTGCCAGCTTTTTTTCCCCCGCCCCTGAAAATCCCTTTGTTTATTTTAGGATTTTGTCATTTATTCCAGGAATGGATTTTAACTTGGTCATGGTAAATGATTTTTTTTTTTTTTTTTTATGGAACTGGAGTCAAACCCAAGAACACTTGTCTCTGTCAGGTCCGTTTTGTTTTTTATTTTGAGACAGTCTCTTTAAGTCACCAAGGCTGGCTTTTAACTTGTGATCCTCTTGCCTTCTCTCCTGAGCAGCTGGAATTCATGTGGGTACCACCACGGAGGCTGTGAAAGATCCTTTTAATGTTGTGTTGAATTCTTTTCTGCATCTGTATTAATTAAGGCATTGGCCTGCACCTTCCTCCCTTCTGTCGTCCATCTGTTCCTTCCCTTCCGTCCCTCCCTCTCTTCCTTCCTTCCTTTCTGTTACTGTATAGGGAATTGAACCAGGCCCCCCACGAGATCTCCTTTTATTTATTTGTATATATGTGTGTATTTGTTTATTCATTCTTTTATTAGTGTATATTTACAATACATGATAATAGTAATAATAATTCTCAGCTTGAGAAACAGGTGCATTTACCAACTGTTGGTTGGACTTACACATCTTGATCATTTTTTACTTCCCTTTTCTCTTCTTGCTTTACCCCCACATCCTCCTTCCTGCACACAGTCTGTCTTCTTTCTTTCTTCCATTTCTCTTCTACTTTTTTTTTGTAGTTTGGTTTTTTCGTATTAGAGAGACCATGCGATCTCCAACCTTCAGTGTCTGATTCACTTCACTAAGCGTGAGGGTCGCAGGGTGCATCCATTTTCCCACAGATGATTCCACTTTGTCTTTCCTTATGTCAGGGTAATACTCCCTTGTGTGAACACACCACCTCTGTATCCATCTGTTGGTGAACATGTCGGCTGCTTCCACACTTGAACTGCTATAAGTAGTGCTGCTATAAACATGCATATATCTTGCTTGTAGGATGACTTTAACTCTTTTGGGAAGATCCCCAGATGAGCTCTTTTGGGTCAAGTGAGGTATTTATTTTTAGTTTTTTGAGGAGTCTCCATATTGTTCTCCAAAGGTTTACCTCTTTTACGTTCCCACCAACAATGTAGAAGAGTTTCTTTTTCTCGACGGTCTTGCCAGTATTTGTGTTTTTTTGAATTCTTTCTGTTTTTCCCCCCAGAGAGGGTCTTGCGCTGTAGTCCAGGCTGGTCCTAAACTCACTAGGTAGTCCAGAGTGGCCTTAAACATAAGGCAGTCCCCTTGCCTTAGCTTCCAGGTGCTGCGATTACAAGCATGCACCACCACGCCCAGCCCATTTTCTACTACTCTCTTTGTTTGTTTGTTTGTTTTTTCAGAATAGTGTAGTTTTATAAATACAGAAATTCTTAAAGATAGAGGATTAGCTCAGTGGTTAAAGTGGTAAGAGCCTGAGTTCGATTCCCTGGCACCATATAATCCAGATATGATGGTGCATGCCTGTGATCCTAGCACTTGGGAGGCTGAGGCAGGAGGATTGCTGTGAATTTGAGACCAGTATGGTGTACATAGTGAGCTCAGAACCAGCTTGGGCTACAGAGTGAGACACTGTCTCAAAAAAATATACGTAGAGAGAGATTCTTCACTTCCTTAGTCTGGTTGATATGTAGGTATTTAGTTTTCTTTGAGGCCACTCTGACTGAGATTGTATTTGTTTATTTATTTAGAGTCAAGGTCTCACTGTATAGCTCATACTGGCCTCAAGCTCAGGTCAGTCCTCCTGCCTCAGCCTCCTTAGTGCTAGGATTGCAGGTGTGTACTATCACACCCAGCTTATGTATTGCTGGGGAATTGAACTCAGGAATAAGGCCCTGAGATTGTTTTTTACAATGCTTCCTTGCTGTCTCTTGTCTGTTGAAGCCTATAAATGAGGAATTCACTGTCTCTTTATATAAGTTTTTTTCATTTCATTTTTTACTTTACATTTTCATATATCCTGTCACGAAGGTCACTTGTTCTGCTTAATCGGTTCTTTTATGGATGCTCTTTGCTGCATTTTCCCTTGAAGATTACAGAGTGAATAAAAATAGAAACAGAACTTACTGGGAAAAGAGAGCTTACCAGTAATAACATGCGGTAGTTTCTGTTGGGTTTTTGCAGCCTGCTTCCTTTTTGTTTGAGACAGGGTCTCACTGCACAGTCCAGCTGGGCCTGCGCTCACTGTGTAGCATGTAGGCAGACCTTGAGCTCTGAGGAGTCCTCCTGCCTTAGCCTTTTCAGTACTGTGATTACAGGCATGTGCCACCGTACATAGTTTATGAGGGGCTGGGGAATTGATCCCAGGGCCTTATACCACTGAGATACACCCAGCCCTATGAAGGTAGTGTTTTGTTGTTGTTTGTTTTTGAGATGGGGGTCTCACTCTTGTCCAGGTTGATCCTGAACTCACTACGTAGTCCAGCTGGCCCTAAACTCACAGCCTGCCTCAGCTTGCTGATTACTGGGATTACAGGCGTACACTACCATGACCAGCTATGAGGTGGTTTTTTGGGAAGACTCCTCAAATACTTATATGTTTGGCAGACTCTGACTTGTATGCTGTCCTCCCAGAGCTATGAGCACCAGGCAGAGCTTAGAAGACTCAGTCTTTCTAGGCTGAGGTTCCTGAGTTTGAGATGTATTCTAACTAGACACTTGTAAAATGATGACATTCTGGTTCTAACATCTTCCTTGTGGAAGTAGAATGTTGCATTTTCCGTGTTCCAGGTGTCAGTTCTTTATATCGTGATTGCTAGGATGTTGTTGCGGCCCCCGGAGATGACAGACTTGCCTGCGTGCCAGTACCAACTCGTTTTTTCTCCATCGCTTGTGGTGCCGAAACCATCAGGTGGTGGTTTCTGCATCTTTGTTGTTTCTTTTCTTTTTTTTTTTCCTGTCATTAGCGATTACGACATCTGCCGTGAAGAGCTGTTGAAATAGAGAAAAACAGTAATGAATGTAAATTAGCTTTTGTACACATAAGCACACATATAAAAGTGTTTTGTGAAACGGGCAGTGGTGGTCCCCGGGAAAGGGTGTTTTTGTTACCGACTTCCCTTGCACAGGTGCACGTACCACTTAGTGGCATTCATGCACACCACTAGCAGAGTGCTTGTATGGAGTTTTGGGATTGCTGAGTAATGCTTCTTAGTTCATGATTGATATCAGCAGGAATCCAGATAAGCAGTCCACACTGCCACTGCCCACGGAGACTTGCCAGCTGCCCAGCCGTGCCCCTCAGAGTTACGGAAGACGTGAGCCCACGCGGTTCGCCATCCGATGGACAAGATGGATGTCAGTGATCTGTCCCATGGTACATTCTGTTGCTGCTGCTTTTTAGAGAAGGTGCCCCGAGGCCCCTCACAGTGCAGAGGCCGGGGGTGTGGAGCTGGGGTAGTTGTGCTGCAGGTCCGTTATTGTTGCTGAAGGGGCCAGTGAGGTCTGTAGCAGAAGTCAGATTTCTGGTGTGTAACTCGCGGGGTGACGTGATGCTCGACCTCATTCCTGAGTTTTGTCACCATGTGGAAGTGAGCCTCTAAGGCTTCTTACTTGTGGGTTTTTTTTTTTTTTTTTTTTTTTGTGGTCTGAGGATCAAGCCCAGATGTTTGGCAGACTGAGCTGCATCCCTAACCCTTTCTTTTTCTTGAGGCAGTGCCTTGCTCTGTCATTCAATCTGATCCTGAGCTTACTAGGCAGCCCAGGCTGGCTTCAAACTTTCCGTAGTCCTCCTACCCCAGCCTTCCATGTGCTGGGGTTGCTGAGGTTATAGGCATGCGCCACCATGCCTGGCATAGGTGGTGCTGGGGAGCTGAGTGGCAGGGTTTTGAGCTTGCGATGCAAGTGCGTTAGCTGCTGAACTATGCCCCCATCCCCTATCCCTTTTTTATTTTTGATTTTGAGTCAGGATCTTGCTAAGCTGTACAAGGTAGGTTCAAACTTGGGATCTTCCTGCCTCAGCCTCCCAGAGTGCTGGGATTTCAGGCCTGTTACTGGGCCTGGCTAAGTCTCCTTTCTTGTACAGGAAGACCGGTATCCATTTTATGATGGTTAGCTTGGCTCACGATCACATTTTCTGACACAGAGTTGCTGTGGCAACATGCTTCTCAGGACATGCTGAGCATTTGTTTTTCTGATCACATGGGAATTTTGAAGTAGGATGGAATGGCGTGTGTACATATGCGAATGGGGCTTTTTTTGTCAGCCCAGGGTATTATGTCCTCTCTCTCTTCCAGGAGGTCTACTTCTGGGGGTCACAGCCTGCCGTCGTGTAGAAGTGACTGAAGCAGAAGGAACAATGGCTGACTCCGTGAGAAATCATCAAGTACGAAGAGTAGCCTGTGTTCTTAACACACCTGCACTGTTGCGTCCACCGTTTAGCCACAGACCTGTGTGGGCAGACTTCCTTGCAGTGCTTCTCAGAGGACTCCTTTGGGTCTCCTAAGGACCAAGTCCCTAGTTGAACTTCCCCAGGGAATGGCATCTTTCACAACAGTTAACAATTAGTTGAATACTTTAATTGTCTGTCACTATTTAACTAATATATGCAGCACACCCAGGAGCATTAATTTGAGCAGTTCATAAGATAAGAAAAATGTAGAGACCTCTTGTGAGACTTGAGGTGTGCCATTCAAGCCACAAGTGCAGGTGGATGTAGAGAGAATTCCCAGGGCTGATGAGCCCTGTTATTCCCAGCAGGGGAATTTACATCTCTGGGAGGGCATTGGGTTCTCATTCATTATTCTGCAAAAACTAGGGGAGCCTATTACTTCGTTCAAGCCAACAAGTATATGTGGTTTAGGACTCTGTGGTCTTGGAAGATGTGGCTGTGGATAGTCCCCAGGTGGAGGGGACTCTGATGAACCCAACTCAGAGAAACCTGCACAGCGGTGTGACAGCAGTGGATGCGCAGACCCTGGCCCCTGTAGGTAAGTATGCCGCCCTTCCCCGGAGCGCCCTAGGAAGCGACGGAGATAATCTCTTCCCTAGTACACTCACTGGGTTAAGTTTTTCCTTTTTCTCTCTCTCTTTTTTAATTACCTCTTTTTTTTTTGAGACAGTGTTTCACTAAGTTGCCTTGACTGGGCTTTGGGTGGGTGGGTGTGTGGGTGTGGGGTGTGTGTGTGTGTGTGTGTGTGTGTGTGTGTGTTTTCACTGGGACAGAGTCTCTCTCTGTAGTCCAGGGTTAGACTGGCCTGGAATTCATGGCAATTCTCCTGCTTCAACCTTTGCCTGCTAGGATTATAGGTGTGCACTACCATGCCCAGCTAACTTTATGTGGCGCTGAGGAATCCAGGGATTTGCATACGCTATGCAAGTGCTGTTTCTGCTGAGCTAGGTCCCCAGCCCTGGCCTTGAACTGTAGATCCTACTGCCTCAGCCTGCCGGAGTTCTGGGGTGCTAGCCGTGTGCTACCATGCCTGGCTGTGTCTTTTATTTTGTTCTTTTTGTGTGGTGGTATGTCATGAGCCCGGGGCCTTGCGCATGCTGTGCACATGCCTTGCCACTGAACTGCACCGCCAGCCCCTTTTGTTAATTCAGACCATGTGGTCTGTAATTACACCATCACCTTCGCTCCACCTTTTTTTTTTTTTTTTTTTTTTTTTTTTTGAGACAGGGTCTCTTTATAGTACAGGCTGGCCCTGAACACACAGCAGTTCTCCTGCCTCCACCTCCTGGCTGCTGCTGGGATTACAGACGTTTGCCACCACACCTGGTGTATGTGGTGTTGGAGAATTTAACCCAGACCCCTGAGCTGGCTGGGCAAGTGCCATAATCATTGAGCTATTCCTCCAGCCCACTACTACTCCACATTTGCATTCTTAGTGTCCCACCTTTCACAGGCTGAGTCTCAGATATTCTAGATGGGTTCCTAATCAGTTTTTTTTTTTTTTTTCATAAATCTCACTGCCTGAATCTGATGCATTTTTCCTTTGTGAGCTACTGCTAAGGATTTTTTTTGTTCATGGTTTTATGGGTGAGACCCAGGGCCTCGTGCAGGTGAGGCAGGCGCTCAGCTCCTATACACCCAGCCTGCCGATTTAGTTTATTGCCTGATGGATCTCTTGGTGTACTTACTCTGTTCCCCTAGTTGACTAAAATTTTGAGTTTGGCAAATATGGGTGTGACATGAATTAGGAATTCTTTGATCAGAGATTACCAGTTTTGGGATCACAGAAGGAGGCTCATTACCTTAACAGGCCTTTTGAAGTCTTGCACTGCTTCCATTAGAATTAAGACCTGAATTGTGGTAAGAGTTGTCAACTCTTCATGAATGTAACTTTCCCTGTGTGCAGGGTGTCAGGTGCTGAGCCCCACATCGTGCTTGGAAGAACTGGTGACTATGCAGAGAGAAGTTCTCCAGGGTGAGCTTGTAAAGACCAGTTCTGGACAGTGATAAGTTCTGGGTGTTTGGAACATGGACTGGGAAGTTCTCAGAGGTTGCATATAGCTCTTGTTCTCTTACTTTCTGTCTTATCCATGGTTCTGTGGTCTCAAAACTAGACAGTGTGCTTTTTTAGGTTCATTGTTTTCAGGTCTGTGCCTTTTGTTTCCATTTCGGTAGTGGGGAGTCAACCTGGGGCTTCACATAGGCTAGACAAGTGCTCCACCATTGAGCAATAGTCCCTTCATTTGTATGTGTGTTTATTTTGAGATGGTATTTTGCTATATTGACTGGCCAACTTCTAGCTCGGGATCCTCCTACCTCAGCTTCCTTATTACCTAGAGTTGCAGGCATGCACTACTATACTCACCTTTGCTTGTTTGTTTTTTGAAACAGGGTTTTTCTTTGTAGTCCAGGCTGATCCTGAACTCACTGTGCAGCGTACTGTGGTCTTGAATGCACAGCAATCCACCCTCAGCCTCTCCAGTGCTGGTTTATGTAATACTGGAGAATCAAGCTCAGGAGTTGAGCTTGGTATGCAAGTGCTCTAACCTCTGTTATTCCTCCAGAGTAGTCCAGGCTGGTCCTGAACTCAACTGTAGCCCAGGCTGGCCTCGAACCATTGGCAGTCCTCCTGCCTCATCTTCCTGAGTACTGGGATTTTAAGCATGTCTTATTACACTCAGCTTATGTGCTGCTGGGGAATTGAACATAAGTCGTGTACTTGCTAGGCAAGTGCTTTAACTACAGAGCTATGTCCCAGTCCTCTTTTTTTTTTTTCTTTTTTTCCACTGAATTGATGTTGTAACAGTGATAATTTTTATTGCTGAATATTCCCCTAGATCTTAAACATTGCTTTTGTTTCACTATGTTTATTTGGGGAAAAGAAAGAGAAAGAGACATGTACTTTTTTAAATTTTTATTTTTAAATTTAATTTCCTTTTTTTTTGAGACAGTGTCTCACTGTGTGTAGCCCAGCCTGGCCTCAGACTCATGGCAATCCTCCTGCCTCCGCCTCCCCAGTGCTGGGATTACAAGGGTGTGCCACAACACCTGGCTTTTTATGTGGTGCTGGGAAATTGAACTCAGGGCCTTGCACTTGCCAGAGTGTTTTATCTGCTGTGACATTCCTCCAGGCCCTCAATTTTTATTTTGAGGCTGATTTTCCTGTTGCTCATTGGTAACTTCTAGTTGGGATGCTCTGCCTCAGCCTCTGTCAGTGCTTGGGCTGCTAGTGTGCTTTGCCACAGCCAGCTGAACGAAATTAATTTTTAAAAAACTTCATTGATCTGCTATTCTTTCTAAATTAAACCTATTTCTTTCTAAATTATTAATTCAGCATTTTGAAATTTAATTTCAGAATTAGAAGTGCAATTACAAACCAAAGATTCAGCACGTCAGCAGGATTTTGTGACTGAACATACCTCCACTGGGACACAGCTGGTAAGTTTGAGTATATTTTCTGTTTTATGTTTGAGACTGCACGAGAATTCCATTTTTTAAAGTCAGATTGTGGATAGAGGCTCGAGAGGAATAAATTTTCACACCCGAGGGAGCACTGTTGCTGAACACGTGTGTGCTGGGATAGCCAAAGGTGACACTGAGCCATGTTACCCTTCCCCAAAACGATATAATTGGGCCGACCAGGAAGACCCCTTTCCTCTGGGCAGATCTGTCTCCCCAGCTCCTTAGAGCAATAGAGGACCTGTGTTGAAACTGAAGTGCTACTTGAGTTTCCCCCAGAAAGGCATGCCTGGCATAGGTAAAGGGTCACCCTACGACTCTGTCACTGCTTTGCTGGTCACATGAATCTTAGTTTGGCTGGATGTCTCTAAGATATATTATTTTTCTTACTGCTCTGACAGTAAAAAAGATGATAATATCCTTTTTCAAACAGTTTGTCATTTGTCAGGTGTTTGTTTTATGTTCAAGATTGTGTTACAGTCTGGGGGAACAGGATGCAAAGAGCTCTGAGTCTCAGTGTGGTAAGAGACAGTCACATGGAAGAGGAGCCCAAAGCCCTAGGACTGGAGGAGAGCCACAGTGAGGGAGCGATGGTGGAGAGTTGTCCTATCACCAGGAAATTTTAGGATTGAATTTGGGAGACCCGAGAATCCTTTGTGAGCCGTGGTGTCACTCCTGTTCACAATGGCCTGTATGTGATGGTTTAGGACTCGGTCACCTTTGAGGATGTGGCTGTAGACTTCACCAGGGAGGAGTGGACTTCACTGGACCCAACTCAAAGAAATCTTTACAAAGATGTGATGCTGGAGAACTACCAGAACCTGTCTACAGTAGGTAAGACTGCCAACGCCCCTTGGAGCCTCTTTTTTTTTTGAGATAGGATCTCACTCCGTAGCCCAGGCTGATCCTGCGCTTACTGCAGTAGCCCAGGCTGGCCTTGGGCTCAGAACAGTCCTCTTGCTTCAGCCTCCTGAGTGCTGGGATGACAGGTGTATTCCACCACGCCGGGCTAATTTTTATGTGGTGCTAAGAAATCAAACCCAGGGCCTGCATGTACGAGGCAAGCTCTATAAACACTGATCTATGCCGTCCAACCCAAAACGTAGACCTAACACAATTTAGTCTACTCTAGTGGTTCCTTGAAGAACCGTGGCATCACCATCATTCTATGAGGAGAGATTCTGTCTTTGTCACTGTGACTTCATCGTTCTTTCACCTGAATCTGTTACCTGTAAAGATGAGAACTGTGATTATAATATATTAAAGAACACAGAATATTTATTAAATACTTAAGGGATGGATTAGATTCTTAATGGTTTTTTTCTTATATGTGCTTAAACCTGAATGACAAATTTTAGGGGTTACAAAGAACAGATTTCTTCAGGACA
The DNA here is from genome assembly GCA_004027205.1 of Ctenodactylus gundi. NCBI lineage: Eukaryota > Metazoa > Chordata > Mammalia > Rodentia > Ctenodactylidae > Ctenodactylus > Ctenodactylus gundi. The sequence goes on along the minus strand of PVKB01006392.1, from coordinate 10,744 downwards.
TCCCAATGCATGAATAATTGTATTCTGCGTTTTTGTAAAAGTAATTTTAAGTTTTTGTTAGGAGGTAGTTGTCTGTCCTCGTCTTCCTTGAGCTTCTTCCGTGAACGCATCTCTCCATTTGTACAGGACGTCAGCTGTTAAAACCCAGCCTGATCTCTTGGCTGGAAGAAGAAGTTGAATTGACCAAAGTAGAACGAGGCATTCTTCAAGGTGAGTATTAATAACAAAAATACTTCTTGCAATTAGAGGAGATTTTAGGGAGAAAAATAATCATACCTTTAGGCTAGAGGAATAGCACAGCAGTTCAGTTAGAGTACTTGCCTGGTAAGTGTAAGGACCTGAGTTAGATTCCCCAGAACCACATTAGCTGTGTGTGGTGGTACCTGCCTGTATTCCCAGTACTCAGGTGACTGAGGCAGGAGGATTGTTATGAATTCAAGGCCAGCCAGGGCTTCATAGAGAGTTCAGGACCAACCTAGACTGCAGAGTGAGGCTGCCTTAAAAAAAAATAAAAATAAAAACAATTAAAATTAAAAATCAACCACACATTCAGCCTGAAGATCTGAGATTCTTGATTTGGATGTCTTGGGGGTGTTTTCATCATCCGTACCCTGTTATTTTATCAGGCTGTTCTTAGGTTTTAATAGTGACCCTCTCTTTTCCACTTTGAGTTTATTGTTTGTACTCCTTATCTCATTGCAAATTTCATTAAAAAACTAGTAAACATTTAGACCCACACATCGTATTGATTTCTAAATTTTGGATGTAGGGAAACTCCTCACATCTAAATTTACTTTTTGCATGTTTAATATGAACACAAATCATTTTAACTTATTTAACCTCCCATATGACCATGCATACATTTATATGTATTTTTTATGTTTTACTTCAGAATGGGAAATGCACCTTAAATCCAAAGGGACAGCAGTTCAGAAGCATACTTTCTGGTCACGTGCCCCAAATGGGATACATCAGGTAAGAGTCAAGAGTACTTCTCAGCTTCCAAATTCAGGAAAGATTGGGAAGTACATGGCAGACATCTGCTAAATGAACATTATTCGAGGGTTAGCGTTTCCTGTTGAGGGGTCCTTATCTCTGAAGAGCTGCCCCCGATCTGGGTCATGTTCCAGTATTGTCTGAAAAGTCTTTCCTCCTTGTTCTTCCCTTTTCTAGTCTGGAAACTCCACTGGAGGGGAGCTCTGCGAGTCTAAGCAGTCTGTGAAAGTGATCAGTCAGCACATAGGGCTTCAGACACAGGTGGATACTCCAGATTCAGAGAACGCTTCCCAGTGTAACCAGTGCACAAAAGACTCCCTTCGACCGCTGGAGAACACCTCTCCTGTGGAGACACCATCTTTGCTGAACCAGTATGCACAACTTTCCACTCTGACTCTTGATTCTTACCAGGGATCATGTTCTCAAGACAAATCCTTTGCATGCAGTGACGCTGGGAAAGTCTTCGTTGACCAGTCACAGCCTGAGGCCCCTGGGAGAACTCAGAATGGGGAAAAATTCTGTGAATTTGAGAAGTCTGTTAAAGCTTTTACTGTCTCTGAAAGTGGGGGTAGTCATGTTGAAATGTCCACTGAGAAAAAATTCTACGAATGTAAGAAATGTGAGAAATTCTTTACACATCCTGCTTATCTTAATATTCATATGCAAAATCATCCCGTTGTAAAACCATATAAATGTCAGGAATGTGGGAGAGCCTTCACACAGCGCTCAAGCCTGATCGTGCATCTCCGACAACACACTCGGGAGAAGTCCTATGAGTGCAAGGAATGTGGGAAAGCCTTCATTCAGCCCTCACGCCTTACTGAACACATGAGATGTCACACGGGAGAGAAGCCCTTTCAGTGCGACAAATGTGGGAATGCCTTTGCTTCGTCCTCTTACTTGACGACCCATTTGCGGACCCACACAGGAGAGAAGCCCTTTGAGTGTAACGTGTGTGGGAAAGCATTCACGCGTTCTTCCTACCTTCTAGGTCACATACGAACTCACACAGGAGAGAAGCCCTATGAATGTAAAGTGTGTGGGAAAGCCTTCAGTGGCCGTTCGTGGCTTACCATTCACTTACGAAAACACACTGGGGAGAAGCCGTATGCATGTACATTGTGTGAAAAGGCCTTCACCAGCTTTGCTCAGCTTACTGAGCACACCAAAACTCACACTGGCGAGAAACCCTTTCAGTGTAAGGTATGTGCAAGAACCTTCAGAAATTCCTCATGCCTTAAGACTCACTTTCAGATCCACACTGGAATCAAACCCTATAAATGTAATTATTGTGGGAAAGCCTTCACTGCACGCTCTGGCCTTACGAAGCACGTGCTCATTCATAACGGGGATAAGCCCTACGATTGTAAGGAGTGTGGGAAAGCATTTAGCACATCCTCTGCTCTTGTAGAGCACATAAGGATCCACACCGGAGAGAAGCCCTTCGAGTGCTACAAGTGTGGGAAGGCCCTGGCCTACTCCTCCTCTCTCGTTGCGCACCTCCGGTCCCACACTGGGGAGAAGCCCTTCCAGTGTGACCTGTGCGACAAGGCCTTTTCCAGGTCTTCCTACCTGCGTATCCACATGCGGACTCACACTGGAGAGAAGCCCTATGAGTGCACGGAGTGTGGGAAAACCTTCCCTGAGCGCTCGTGTCTTACCAAACATATCAGGACACATACGGGGGAGAGACCGTATGAATGTAAGGAATGTGGAAAAGGCTTCACTAGCTTTGCTCAGCTGACCGTACACACAAAAACTCACAGCAGTGAGAGGCCCTTCCAGTGTAAGCTATGCACAAAATCCTTTAGAAATTCCTCATCCCTTGAGACTCATTTTAGAATTCACACTGGAGTCAAACCCTATAAATGTAATTACTGTGGGAAAGACTTCACTGCACGGTCAGGCCTTACTATCCATTTACGGAACCACACCGGGGAGAAGTCGTACCCGTGCCAGGAGTGTGGGAAGGCCTTCACCACGTCCTCGGGCCTCATCGCACACGTGCGAAGTCACAAGGGTGAGAAGCCCTTTGAGTGTGACTACTGCGGGAAAGCCTTTGCTTCATCCTCATATCTGAACATTCATTTGAAAATTCACACCGGAGAGAAACCCTTTCAGTGTACAGTGTGCGGGAAGACGTTCACGTGTTCCTCCTACCTTCCTGTTCACATGCGAACACACACTGGAGAGAAGCCCTTTCAGTGTATGATATGTGGCAAGTCATTCCTGTGGTCCTCCTACCTTCGTGTTCACATGCGAATTCACACTGGAGAGAAACCGTATGTTTGTAAGTACTGTGGAAAAGCCTTCACGGAGCACTCAGGCCTTAATAAACACTTACGGAAACATGCTGGAGAGACAACTGCACGGTATGGGACGGCACCCACTCCATACGGGGAGACGCCTGCTCCATATGCTGAGACACCTGCTGTGTATGGAGAGACCCTGTATGACTATAAGGAGTGTGGGGAAACCTTCACTAGTCCTCCTGCTGTTGACGTAAGTCCTTCTGATATTAAAGAACATGACAGCTCCTCTTTGGAGAGGAGCTCTTTGAATGTAAGGAGTTCAGAAAATGTGTTTGGAAGTCCTTGATGCTTAGCTGCAGTAGAGTCTTCATAAATCTTAACGATATATGCAATGTATAAAAACAGTTGTCTGTGGCTTGAAAGACCATGGCAAAAACTTAACTCTGAGGATGTCCCTCCCATGAATTTACGGAACTTAAATGTCAGTATAATTTCATAGCCTAGCATGTAAGAACTCACTTTGAAGCTATGTAGATGAAGAAACATGCAAATCCTTTGTATTTCCTTGAGTTTTAATAAATGTGAGTGTTACTGTAGAGAGAATGAGTTGATTTTAAGACATGGAGAAATAAGTTGTGTGGGAGCATTGTAGGTCTGACAAGTAGTTTGAGGTCCACTTGTGATTTCACAGTGAAAAATGAAAGCTGTGTTGGGTGTCATTTTTGTTATTTAGTTTTGACAAAATGATGTACTACACTGAGCAGAAAATATATGTGTATAACACAGAATTTGCCTCACTGTCTTAAATCTCATATGACAGTCATGGCTTTCTGGATGATTCTTCAGATAAAGTTTGGATATTTTAATTACTTTGTGCTTTTATGACTTGAATTATAGATTCCTAATTTCTACCATAGTTTTCCTTTGGAAAATATCTACTTACTATGATTAAAAGTTATCTTTTGTATTTAAGATCTACCACAAGATGTCTGCCCAATTAAAACACTGCAAAATGATGAACACGTTCCCCCCCCAGTGTTATCTGTCTTCTCACACTTGAACTTTTATTTCTTGTGTCTTGGAAACAATAGATCTTAAGTTTCAGGTGAATATTACACTAGCATGAACTAAAATTTGATGATTATAAAGTTTCATGTGCTTTCACCTTAAAAATGAGAGTTTATACATTGCTCCAGTGCTTTGCCCCTCGGTGCTGCGGTCTGTTCCCTGCTGTGGCTTGTCTTCAGAGTCTACTCGTAATGTCCTGCAGCATTTGTCTTACTATGTTTAGCTTGCTTCCCTTAGCATAGTTTCCTCAAGATGTGTGTTATGGCAAATGACAGGATTGCATATCTTAATTTCTAGTTATTTTAGAAGTATATTTATGCATTCATTTTGAGACAGGGTCTTGCTCTGTACTCCAGTCTGATCTTAAACTCACTATGGAGCCCAGGCTGGTCAAAAACTCATAGCATCCTTCTGCTTTCGCATTCCAAAGTGTCAGGATTACAGGCAGGCGCCACCATGCCCAGCTTTTGTGGTTCTGGGAAATCAAACGCAGGGTCTCACACTTACAAGGCAAGCACTGTAACTGCTGAGCTCCACCCTCAGCATCTCCTTTTTTTTGAGACAGATTCTTGCTCTGTTGTCCATGTGGGTCCCGAGCTCACTGTTTAGCCTGAGGTGGCCTTGAACTTGAAGCAAAAGACCTTCAGCTTCCAAAGTACAGACTTATAGGTGTGCACAGCCACGCCCAGATAGTTTTTTGTGTAATGCTGGGGGGTTGAGTGGAGGGTCTTTTGCACAGTAGGCAGCCACTGGGCTATGCACCAGCCCCTGCGTTTACCTCTTCAGGGATACTTCCAATGCTTGGATACTTTGCTGGTAAGGATTATTGCTGCCAAGCATATAGTGCTCCTATGTTTTGTGTTAGAAATTACATTTTCCGGGATGATAGGCCCAGAAGTTGGGTTGGTGTCACCTGTGAAAACAGTGTAACTGCTGTAGTGGTTTACTCGTTTTCTGTTAGTCATTCCTTTTCTCCCAGCATCCTCACTGTCACTTGTTATCTTTTTTTTTTTTTCCCCAAGGACTTCTAGTAGGCGAGGTGATGACGTTTCAGGCTTCGGGTGCATTTTCCTGATGGTGGCCAATGTTGAGTATATTTTCATCTGTAAGCCATTTGTTTTATACCTTTGGGAAAATAGCTAAACAATACCCCCCCCTTTTTTTTTCTGAGATAATTTCATCCTGTAGTCCAGGTTGGTCCTGAGCTCACTATGAAGCTCATGCTTGCCTTGAATTTAAGGCAGTCCTCCTGCCTCAGCCTCCCGAGTGCTGAGATTTTAGGTGTGTGCTACCACATTCAGCTGTTGTGTGGTGCTGAGGAATTGAACCCAGGGACTTGTGCTTGCTAGGCAAACTAACTACTGTTCTATTCCTCCAGCCCCCAGTAATATATTTTTCTTTTCTCATTGTATACATTGGCTTTTCTGAATTCCTTTTCCTTTTGTATTAATTTATAAAATCTTTCTGATTTGATGGAGCCCTCATTGGTGATTTTTTAATATCTGCTGTCACTTCAACTCCAAAATACTATTGCAGTGTTACATGTCAGGAAGGGGGCTGGAGGAATGGCACAATGGTGAAGGCACTTGCCTAGGAAGTGCAAGGTCGTGAGTTCGATTCCCCAGCACAACATAAGGCTGGGAAAGGTGTAGCACCTGCCTGTAATACCAGCATTTGGGGAGGCTGAGGCAGGAGGATTGCCATAAGTCTAAGGCTATCATGGGCTAAAGAGCATGACCCTGTCTTAAAAATAAAAAGGTTATATGTGATCATAAAATGCAGTGAATTTAAAAATCTTCACTGAATGAAAGGTCACTTTGATACTGATCTCCCTCAGAGTGCCCCTTCACTTTGAACACACTTATCCCATCATTCTTACCACTTTCCAAAGCAGTTGTGGAAGTCCTCTTTTGTATCCTTCCTTCCTTCCTTCCTTCCTTCCTTCTTTTGAGACAGGGTCTCCCTCTGTAGCCCAGGCTGGTCCCAAACTCACTGTGGAGCCCAGGCTGGCCTTGGACTCACGGCAATCCTCCTGCCTCAGCCTCCCGAGTGCTGGGATTACAGGCGTGTGCCGCCATGGTCAATTTATGTAGTGCTGGGGAATCAAGCTCTGGTAAATTAGTGCTTGCCTCACGCTGAGTCATTTCTCCAGCCCCACTCCTGTATCCTTTTCATGGCCATCATAATGTCCTGAATTACTTCAAAACATTTTCAGAATTATCTGCCACATAAAAGCATCATGGTGTGTTATCCATTGTACCCACTGGGTTGGCACCCTGCATCATCTGGCTCTTCCCCACAGTCAGAATGACTGAAAGGTGAGAGCTTGGCGCCAGCTCAGGGCATGGAGGCCGTGTAACCAGGGGCATGAAAGAGACTTCCGGACCAGCTACAGAAAATGGCAAGAGTGACAGATGTGCTGGAGGCTGGAGGCATGGTGTGGCAGTTAGAGCACTTGCCTAGCTCAAGACCCTGATGTTTGATTCCCCAGCACTACATAAAGCTGGGCGTGGTGCCACATGCTTGTAATCCCAGCACTTGAAGGCTGAGGCAGGTCGTTATCCTAGATCCAATGCCAGCCTGGGCTACAGAGAGACGTTTTCTCACAAAGAAAAAAGGGAAGTACTGGAATCAAAGAGGGTTATTTGGAGATTTAATGGGAATGTTTCAAAAAAATTTTTAAACTCCGTTTTTTTTAAAAATCACATCTTTTGATTCCTTCTGGGAGTTTTATAGTCTTAGATTTTTTTTCCTTTTTTTTTTAAAAGCATGTACTTTAATGTATTCGTGTGGTGTAAGTTAGCGGTTAAATTCTTTTACTTATGACTCCTTTCTTATTAATTGTGTTTATTTGAAAAGATATTTCTGCATTGTGTATTCATGATAATTTTGTTAAAAAATTAGTTGACTGTAACAAGAGTGATTTTTTTTTTTTTTTTTTGAGATAGGGTCTGTTTCCTTAGTGCAGGCTGGTCCTACACCACTGGGTAGCCTGGCTGTCCTTGAACACACAGCAGTCCTCCTGCCTCTGCCTCCCAAGTGCTGGAATACAGCATGCACTACCAGGCCTGGTGTACGTGGTGCTGGGAAACCAAAGCCTGTGCTTGCTAGGCAAGTGCTCTAATCTCTGTGCTATTCCTCGCTCTCCAGGGGTGATTGATTTCTACTTGTATTTTTGCCCCATTGGTTTGTGTATAAGATTTTATGTTAGTACTGTACTGTGGTGACAACTGGAACTTTATGATGTAAACTTCAGAACTATTTTTCTCCCTACCTATCTACCTTCCTCCTCGTGTTCCTACTATGTTGAATAGAAGTGGGAAGGGTAACGATTCTTGTCAGATTATTTTTAAAAAGAAATGTGCTAAGTGTGTAATGTGTGCACATGCCTGTAATCATCGCACTCTGGGAAGCTGAAACTGGAAGATCACAAGTTTTGATGCTAGCTGAGCAATACCATGTCTCAACATTTAAAATAAAAGAGCGAGAGATCCAGTCGGGTGTGCAGTCCCTGGATTCAAACCCAGTACTGAAAGAAGAAAAGATTTGCGCTTCTCACCGTTGACGCATAGTGGAAGCTTTGTCGCGTACTGCCGTTACTTTGGCTAAGGACACTGGTGTCTGGTTGAGAGTTTTAAAGGGATGGTTTTATGTTGTCACTTTCCCCCCCCTCAGTTTTCCAGTGATGAATTTCCCCCCATTTTTGTTACTGTGTTATATCTCTTTTATGGATTTGTGTTTGTTAACCATCCTTACATCCCAAGGATAAATCATGATTGACTATGGTGTTTGTGATAATTTTTTTGACATTTACGCAATGTTTTTCCCCAAGATAGTATGTACTTACGATGCACAATAGTTATATTTAGCTTGAGGAGTTGGTATCTGTGCATGTTGCATTTCTTCATTTTCCCGACCCCTTACTCTTTCATCTCCACTCTCTCCACAAATCCACGCCCATTTCCTACCACCACTCTGTTTTGTGAGCCTTGGGGTTACTCCCAAGGACTAAGTGGACTAAGTTCCCCCACCCAAAGATCTAAATTGCCTAACCCTAGCCCAGCCCTGTATTATTTATTTGATGCAGCATCTCACCAAAATGATGTTTTTCAGACGGGTCTTGAACTTGTGATCCTCGTGCCTCAGTCTACCAGAGTGCTGAGGTGACGGGTCTGTGCCACTGCACCAGCTAGTTTGTCATTCTGAGTGTAATTTTTTCCCCTTGTGTTAGATATTGGATATCTTAACAATGAGTTACATCCACAGCTTTAAAAAGTATTTAAAATTTAATTTTAGTTATAAAATTTTTATTTTTAGAGTCTCACTAAGTTATCAAATGGCCCAGGCTGAGTTCAAACTTGAAATCCTCCTGCTTTACCTTCCAAGAGTGCTGGGATTAAAGGCCTAGACCGCCATGCCCGTCTTGAATATCCATTTTTATTTTTGGAGTACTAGGATTGATCCTAGTGAGCTACCTCCCCAGCCCTCTTGGCCTGGTTTTAATACATTTTTGAAAGCCCACTTGTTGTGATCTACCGTATTTGAATATATGTGTATCCCATTCAGCAAAACACATGGCTGAGGGGCTAGAGGAATGGTTCAGCAGTTCCCCAGCAACACATAAGCTGGGCAAGGTGGCACATGCCTGTATCCCAGCGCTCCGGAGGCTGAGGCCAGCTTGGGCTACAGAGTGAGACCCTATCTAAAAAGACAAAAAAATAAAAACAAAAGCATGGCTACAAGACGTGCCTGAGTGTCCAGATGAACCAGGTTTGAAATAGCCTTATTCAGTCAAAACCTGATGTGTACCTGAACCTAAAATAGGTAAGATAAGAATCAAAACAGATCAATGAAATTGAAACTAAGAAAATACAAAAGATCAATGAATCAAAGAGTTCTTCAAAAGAATAAGATAAGCCTCTAACCAAACTCACCAAAAGAAGGAAAAAATCCAAATCAGTGCAATCAGAAATGAAAAAGATGAAATCACCATAGACACTGTTGAAATCCAGAGAATTATAAGAAAGTATTTTTGAAAACTTATATTCGAATAAATTCAAGACCCCAGAAGAAATGAATTCCTAGACTCATCTGATATGTCCAATTTGAACCAAGATACACAAACCCTGAGTAGAGCAGTAACCAGGGATGAAAGGATGTACCAACCAGAAAAAGCCCAAGGCCTGATGGACTCACCACAGAATTCTATCAGAACTGCAGGGAAGAGTTAGCATCAGTATTTCTTAAACTCTTCTGTTAAGTTGAAAGACTGCACAATTCCTTCTTGTATCAATTTGATCCTGAAGCCAGATGAAGACTCCACAAAGAAAACTACAGGTAATTTCCTTAATCATTATAGATGTGAAAATCCTTACTAAGATACTTTTAAGGAGAGTGCAACAAATTATTAAAAAGATCATACAGCATGACCATTTGGCTTCTTCCTAGTGTGCCAGGATGGCTGGACATTTATAAATTGATGTTATACACTGCAGTAACAAAAGCAAGAATAATCACATGATCATCTCAATAGGAGCAGAAAAAGACTTTGACAAAATACAGTGTCCCTTCCTAATGAAACTGATGAAAATAGGTCTAGAAGGATCTTACCTTAAGCTGATAAAAGCAATTTTCTTTTGAGACAGGGCCTTGCTCTGTAGCTCAAGTTAGTCTTGAACTCACTATGGTGCCCAGGCTAGTCTTGGTCTTTGGCAAGCCTCCTGCCTCAGCCACCCAAGTGCTGGGATTACAGGTATGCACCACCATGCCCAGTTTACGTCGTGCTGGGAAATCAAACCTTGGGCTTTGCCCTTGCTAGGCAAATGCTTTAGCTGCTATGTCATTTTCCCAGCCCCAACAAAAGCAACTTTTGACAGTCCTACTGCCAGCATCATCATAAATGGGGAAAATCTGAAAGCATTTCCCCTAAAATCAGAGTAAGACAGGAGTGTCCACCCTCACCCCTTTATTCGCTGTAGTGCTTGAACCTTTAGATCAGCCAGGCAAGAGAATGGAATAAAGGGAGTATGCGTGGAAAGGGGAACTCAAACTATCCTTATTTGCAGATGACATGATCTTTTACATAGTATACGCCCAAAACTCCATGAGAAGACTTAGAACAAATTTTGCCAAGTTTCAGGATATAAAAACAGTGCAAAATATCAATAGTTTACAGTAACAATGAAAACACAGAAAGATCAGAAAAATATTCCATTCACAGTGGAATTAAATGACTAGGAATCAACCTAACTAAGGAAGTGAGAGATATCCATAGTGCAGAGGGTAGCACCCTGACAAAAAAGAGAATATTAGAAAATGTTCAGACTTCCTCGGTTCCTGTATAAGCAGAACCAATATTGTCAAATGGCCCTCGTATCAAAACTGATACGGGATACCAACAGTATTTCTCACAGAACTAGAAAAAATGA
>PVKB01006391.1:0-63587 GCA_004027205.1 Ctenodactylus gundi | reverse complement strand
GGGGGGGCAGGAAGGTACAAAAAAAGGAAAAGAAGGGGCTGTGAAGTAGGTGTAATATGTGTGCGCACAAAATTTCCAAGCTCAGTGAAACAATTTTGTATTGCATATATGGGTGGAGATATATATATATATATATATATATATATATATATATATATATATATATATATATATATATATAGTGGGAGAAAACCAAAAGATACTACTGCTTAACTGATAGAATGATTAATATTCTAAATGATTACCATTGTTGGCAAGTATGTGGAAAGATTTGAATATTTGTGAACTATTGCTGAGACTGTAAAATGGTGCCTTCACGGTAGAAAACAATATGGTGGGTCTACACAATATTAAAAATAGAATTATGTACATGAACTACAGATTCAACAACACTTTGGATACATATGGCTCGGGGAGTCAGTGACTGTCTACACTAATTTGGTCTCTTTTTTTCCTTCCCTCTTACCCTTGCTCTATGCCTTCTCCCCCCTCTCCCACAGTCTCAGAGATTCATCCCTTTCATCGCCCCTTTTCTACTCTGTCTCTCACGGTGGGGCCATTTATGCAACTATTTTTCTGAATTTCATAAAAGAAACACCCGTGTATAGTCAATCTTTTGTGTTTGGTGCATTTCTCTAAGCATTATTGACTCAAGATGGCCTTATTTTCTTTCAAATTCCTCACATCTGTCTTTCTTTATGCCTACATAGTATTCAATTGTGTATATGGTTCCACATCTTCTCTATTCCTCTAATGAAGATCAAGTAAGTAGGCTGTTTCCAGGATTTAGCTATTATCAATTGCACTGCTATATGCACGCGTCTTTATGGTATATTGACTTTACTTCTTTTGGGAACATATTCAGTAGAGCTGTAGCTAGATCAAATGAGATTCCTATTCTTAGCTTTCTAAGAAATCTCTAGACTGCTTCTAATAATGGCTTAACCAGATAGCTGTCCCACTAACAGGATAAAGTGCTCCTTTGTCCCCCTAAAGCCTTGTCAATGGGTGCTTTTGAGTTTTTAATGTAGGCCCTTAAATCTCAACATTGTTTTTATTTGCATTTCTATGATGGTAAGTGAGCAAGCCTTTTTCATCTGCTTGTTGGCCATTTCTACTTTCTTTTCTGAGGAGCTTATTTTCATTTCAGCTGCCCATTTTTTAATGTGATCATTTACGGAGTTTATGTTTTGAGTTCTTAATGTATTCTAAATATTAATTCTCTGTCTGAAGTACTGCTGGTAAGGATTTTCTCCCTCTCTTCACCTTGTTGTTTCCTTTGCTGTGCAAAACTTTCTTATTTTAATGTAGTCCCATTTGTTGATTATTAGAGTTAGGTCTTCCCTGAAGTAATGAAAAAAGTCTGCTGTGAATCCATCTGGTCTGGGCTTTTATTTGTAAGTCAAGTGTTTTCTCATCATGTTGAGTCATTCTGTTCCCCAAATTTTCAAAGAGGTTTTTGTCTCCTGATGCTTTTCTTTTATCTTTTCATATTTTTGAATTCTTTATGAATTTATCATTTAATTCCTATATTGACTTCAGCAGCTGTGCTAGCTTTGCCTGTGTTTCTCCCTTGAGTTTTTAGTTAAATTTTTTTTAAACTCATTAATCCTCTTGTGTAGGTTGTTGTTTAAATCTGACTCATATTCGGCTAGCAGGTTGATTCCAAGTACCTGACTTCTTTTCAATGCTAATCTCGTTAACATCACATGCCTTTTTACTCCAAATTGAATTATTTTTACATCTATTTTTTCTGTTGTTTTCTCTTGCTTCTCACTGTAGAGTCCCGACTCCAAAAACTTGGCTTGTGTCTAATGCTAATCTATTTAACAACCATACTCTTTTGCTCCAAGATGCAAAGTTTTTCCATCTTTTTTCTCTGCCGTTTTTCCTGGGTCTCTGTTTAGACCTGGCTAAAAGCCACAAACAGTACCCATGTGACAGCTTGGACATTGGGCTACCATAAAATTTCATCCACCAGATTGAGTCCACAGCTCTTAATTTCATTTAGGTGAAGTCCCAGGATAGTACTGAAGTACTGGGAAATGCCACCACACTTTTTTGCATGATTTCTGGGCCAATGGCATGTAAATCGTGTTTTCCATCTGAAAATTCTCGAACCTTGCACTTCCAAACCACAGTTCTCTCAAGAGAACTGCATTTTCTTCTTTGAAATTCCAACAGGAATCTTCCATTACACTTAGATCACAATCTTCGAAGGCTTCTCTTGCCAGCATCTGCAAACCTTTTCAAATTCTTCTCCAAAACCAGTTCCAAAGTCTTCCAAACCACATGGTCAGGTAAAGTCACCACAACAACTCCACCTCTATGGCACCAGTATTTGTCTTAGTTACAATCTGGGAGTGGAAGTTCTCTCACTGCTACCCTTCCACCAACACAACAGAAACTACAGAATCAAGTCAACCTGGGAGTGCTTGCCAGAGGGCAGAGTGTAGAAATGGCTAAGTGGAGGTCTTTGGTTTGCAGCATCACCATCACTGCATACTTATATCACACAAACCAGCAAGATTTTAGTTGGCAAGATCAGAGCTCTTGGATAGAAAGGCTTCCCATCCAAATAACACGGAAAATTATTTTGGATATTGGACTTCTATGATTCACTGTAGATATTTTGGACTTGTGGTTTTTTTCTGGTATTTGTTTGAAACTTTCCGTTATTTATTAGTTTTGCAATATTTTCTTTCTTGAGTAGTTCTTTTTTTCCTCAAAATATTTTCTATGGACTCTGGGGTCATTCAGTCTGTATTTCCTTCACAGCTCTCCTTGCTTCGTCTTTCTCTTGATACTTGCTTAGTGGATCCACCTTCCATGGGGTTGGAGTCATTCCTTGTTTTTCTCTAGCCTACATACTCTTCTGTTTTGCTTTCTTTCACATCTCCAAAGTTAATCCTCTATCTGTCTAGCCCTCTTTCTTCCTGAGCCGCTATTCTAATTGATAGGATTAAGTACTGGTAACTCACAGCTCTATGGCCAGACCTGTTGGAATTAAGTAATATTTTCTTATTTAGTTAGACAGAAAAATTAAGGCAGTTTTTTTTCAATTTTTGAAATTATAAATGAAGTTACATTTATAGGTAGCAACCTTCCCCCTTATTTCAGTTATTATTATTAATTTACAATACAAACTGGTTTTGTTGAACTTGAGAATTTTGTGCACATTCCGAACACATCAGCTTCACAATTCTTTCCTCTTCCCCTTCCTTGCCCTCCTATCCTTTCCTGCCTCCCAACATTTCACCCATTCAATTATATGATTTAGTTATACGCCGGGCTGCTCATACCAGAGAGATCATGTGACATTTAATCTGCTGAGTCTGATTCACTTCTTTAAGCATAATGGTCTCAAGTAGTATCTATTATCCTGCAAATGACACAAATCTGTCTTTATGACAGAGTAGTACTCCAGTGTGTGCATGTACCACATTTTCTTTACTCACTGGCTTATTCTCCTGAACCTCTGATATATGGTGCTTTAAACATTTGGAAATTTACTCAGAAGAGGTATTCTGAATCAAATAAAATACTTATTTTTAGTTTTTTTTAAGAATTTCTGTATTGCTTTCATAGTGGTTATTCTGGTTAACAGTCCTACCAGCAACATACAAGGGATCTTTTCCATGTGTCCTCACCAGCATCTATTGCCATTTGAGTTCTTGGTAAAACACATTCTCACTAGGGTAAGATGGCATTTCAGTGTTGTTTTGGTTTATATTTCTCTAATGGATGGTTAAAGATGCTGACTTTTTTCATGTATTTGTTGGACATTTGTACTTTTGACAACTTGGACATTTGGACAGTTCTTCTGAGAACTGCCTACTCATTTCTACTTCCTACTTTTTAACCAGATCTTTTATTTTGAGAAGTCTTTTTTTGGAGCCTTTTTTAATTCTTTATAGATTCTAGTTATTAGCCTCTTGTCCAAGGTGTAGATGGTCAGTTTGTTTTTCCCATTTCATTGGTTCTCTCTTCAATCTGTTGATTAATTCCTTTCCTGTGAAGAAGTTTCTTTTTAATTTCACATAATCCTGTTTGTTAACACTTGGTGTTATTTCTTTTGCATTAGGCATTCTTTGAGAAACCTATTTTGTGGGGAAGATTTTTTTTTTTTTCATTTTGGTACTGGGATTGAACCCAGGGCCTTGAGCTTGCCAGGCAAGAGCTCTGCCACTGAGCTACATCTTCAGCCCTGGCGAAAATTTCTTAATAGAACATCTGTTGCAAAAAAAAAAAAAAAAAAAAAAAACCAAGAATTACAACTGATGTTAATCAAATTTAAAGTTTCTGCACACCTGTTGCAAAGAGTTTGGAAATGTTTTCTTTCTTTCAATTTCATGAAATAGTTTGAAAAAAGGATTGATGGTGGTTCTTCTCTCTAAGTGTTGATAAAATTGTGCAATGAATCGCTCAGATCCTAAACTCCTTCTTGTAGGTAGACTTCATGACTAGCTCAATTGCAATACTTCTTGGCTTATCCAAGATTTTCATAGCTTATTTTACAACATAAAGTATGCTAATTTATTTCTCCCTCACTTAAAAGTGAAAAGGAACAGGTAACCAAGAGAAGGTTAGTCACGGAGAAAATCTTCCAAATTAATAGCTGAGTAAGTTAAATATATAAATATTAAATTTTGTACCAATTTAGGTAATTCCAAGAAAGACATAATTTAATGGAGGAAATCTCCATAGTGGAGACAGAGTTCATGGACACTCTCTTATCTACAACCCACACCACCATAGCTATAGGGAAATAAGGCAGTAAGTCACCCACAAAAATCCCTGACTAGTCAGAACCTGATATCTATCATTGTCCTTGAAGTAGTTGAATCTATAGGAAAAGAAGTGAAAAACAAGTGGACCTAGTGGCTAATTCAATCAAGCAAGACATGCTTAAACAAATGCAAGTGATGTTCAGTGTGTCCAAAGAAGACTGAATCTAACAAAACATATTCTTAGTTGATTGTAAAAGCTTAATGATTATGTAGAAGACACAAATTAAAAGATAAACCAGGCAATACAGGAAATGAAGAAATATTTCAGTAGGAAAGTAGAAAGACTTAAAGGATTCCAAGCTTAATTCTAGGATATGAAAAACTCATTTGAAAGGATTCAAAAATCAGTTAGAACATTACAAAAAAAGAACATTCGATATTGAAGATAAGACTAATGAATTGAGCCATATGTTCAGTGATGACCAAACCATGAGAAGGCAAGACAGTGACTCGTTTCAGTAGCTAATGGATGACTCAAAAAGAAACAACCTCAGAATTACAGACATGCAAGAGAAAACAGAAAACAGCACAAAAGGTGTAAAGAGTATGTTCAATGAAATTATAGCAGAAAATTCCACAAATCGAGGAAAATACATTAGCATTCACCTACTGCATATAAACTTTACCAAAGAAGAGCCTCTCCACAACACATCACCAAGGTCCTACACTCTCAACATGAAGAAAGAATACTGAAAGCTATAAGAGATAAACAGAGAGGAACCTACAGAGACAACATCAGAATAATAAATGCGAGTTTGTCAACACAAATCTTAATGGCCAGGAGGTCATGAAGTAAAATCATTCAAGCTCTGAAAGAACATAAATGCCAACTTAGATGGTTATATCTGGAAAATTATCCTTAAAAGTAGAGGGAGAAGGTAAAAGTTTTCATGATAATGACAAAAACTCAGCAAATATTTTACAATGTTAAATTTCAATGGTCTTAGTCCTACAATCAAAAAGGCATGTATTGGCTGATTACACACACACACAAAAGCCACATGTTGGTTGTGAGTGTCAGACATTACCTACCAAAAAAGAAAGGAAAAGGCAGAGCTCAGAAGGAATAGGATAAAAATAAATACCCCTTGCAGCTGGAGGCCCAAAGCTAGCAAGAACGGTTATATTTTTCAAATACAGTGTATTTCAGGCCAAAACCGATTCAGACACAGATGAGGAATCCGTATACTGTTGAAAAAACAATAAAACAGTACGAGTTCACAATTGCAAATACATGTGCAACAGTGTTGGTGAACTTAACTTCATCAAATAAAAACTACTGGACATGAAAGGAAAAATAGAACCAATAGGATCATACTAAGTAACTTCAATACTCTAACAAATACACTGGCCAACCATACAGGGTAAACAAACAACAAAGAAATATCAGAGCCAACTGTGTCATGGAACAAATGAACTTAATTGCTATTTACAGACTGTTTTATTTAATATCCAGTCGATGTACTTTTCTCAGCAGCACGTGGAAGTTCTTCTATAACAGACTGTATCCTAGGCTACCAGGTATGATTGAGTGAACACATAAAAAAAAAAAAATAACTCCCTGCATACTTTCAGGTCAAGGCACAATGAAACAAGAAATCAAAAATAAAAGATATTAGAGAAACTAAATGAACATACAAAAATTAGATAACACATTACTGAATAATCAATCACAGCAGAAATCAGGGAATAAATTAAAACTTTCCTAGAGTCAAATGATAACAGAAGCACATCACACTAGAATGTATCGGACACAATGAAAACAATACTAAAAAGGAAGTTTATAGCTGTGAACATACACTCTAAAAAATAAAGCAATTTCAAATAAATAATCTAGTGAAGCAACTTAGAGTCCTCAATATATCACAGCAATCCCATCGCAAAAGAGTAGAGGAAAGAAATTAGAATTAGTGTAGAATTTAATAAAATAGAAATTTAAAAATACAAAAGACCAATGAATCGAAGAGTTGTTACTTTGAAAAAAATAAATGATATTGACAAACCTTTCATCAAGTAATCAAAAGAAGGAAAAATGTGATTAGAAATGAAAAACATGAAATCACAGCACTCAGTTCTGAAATCCAGAAGATTATAAGAAACTTTGCTAAAATAAACCCTTCCTTTCCTAAGTTTGTGGGTGTTGGCTATTGAGTCACAGCAACAAAAAAGTAACTACGACAATCCCATTTGTTAATAATGGGGATAATTTCTTTTGCTCTTTGTGTCTTATCAAGGAAGCCTTTGCCTACCTCTATGTCTTTTAGATATTTGTCTAATGTATCTTCTAGGAGGTTCAGTGTTTCACTTTTAATGTCTAGGTCTTTGATCCACTTTGATTTGATTTTGGTGCATGGTGATAGCCATAAGAGAAATGCAAATCAAAACAACACTAAGATACCATCTCACTCCAGAGAGAATGGCCTATATCAACAAGTCAAATAGCAATCAGTGCTGGCGGGTCTGTGGGGAGAAAGGAATCCTCCTGCACTGCTGGTGAGAATGTAAATTGGTACAACCACTCTGGAAAGCAGTATGGAGAGCTCTCAAAAGACTAGAAATAAATATCCCCACAGATTATTTTAGCTCACAGTCTCGAAGGTCACAGTCCATTCAGGGGTGGCCGGCAACAATCGAAGTACATGGCAGAGAGAGAGGTGGAGGCAGCTTCCCCGGACAAACAGGAAGACAAGCTGAGGCTAGTTGAGACTAGTCCCCCGTCCTCCAGGAAGGCAGATGCAGCTTATGTATCCTTTCAGGTCTCCACCCAGTAACCATTCCCTCCCGCATCCAGGTGTGGCCACTACACACTGTTAATCCTAACTTAACTGCAATCCACCCCTCCAGACCAGACCCCAATCCACCAACATCACATGGTTCCATTAAAATACATGAGACTTTTGGGGGACACTCCAGATCCTAACCACCACAACAGGGATCTTGTCGAATTAAAAAGCTTGTGCACAGCAAAAGAAACTATCAACAATGTAAAAAGAGAACCAACAGACTGGGAAAAAAATATTCGCCACCAACATCTCAGATAAGAAGCTCATAACTAGAATATACAGGGAGCTGAAGAAAAGTAAGCCTACCAAAATAAAGGATCCTATTGAAAAGTGGACAAATGAAATGAAGAGGCAGTTCACTGACAAAGAAGTACAAATGGCCAATAGATACATGAAAAGAAGATACGAACTTTTTATAGAGGACCCAAAAAAAATCCAGCAGAAAATTCTTAAAACTAGTAAACAAATTTATCAAAACCATAGGATGCAAAATCAATAAACAAAAATAAATGGTGTTTCTGTATACCAAAAATGAAGTGACTGCATTTAAATTCAAGAAAAATATCCTATTTAAGTTTTAATTTAAATTAAATTTAAAAATTAAATAATTAGGAATTAACCTAAGAAAGAAGTGAAATACCTCTGCAGAGAAAATGATAGCACATGGAAAGAAAAAAAAAAAACGATTGAAGAGGGTATTCTAAAATGTAAAGATGCTCCTGTTTCTGAATTGGAAGAAACAGTATTGTCATAATTGTCTTACTACCAAGCCTGATGTTCAGATTCAATGCAATTCTCATCAAAATACCAACAGTATTTTTCGTAGACCTAGAAAAAAAATTATCTTAAAACTTACATTGTATCAGAAGAGACCCCAAATAGCCAAAGCAATTCTAAGGAACAAAAGCAGAAGACATCACAAACATCAGGATATATTACAAAACTGCAATGACAAAAACCATACAATACTGTCAAAAGGAGACAGGTGGGTCCATGGAATAGAATTGAGGATTCAGAAACAGCCACAGGAACCTTCATTCATCTTATCTTTGACAAATGGACCAAGAGTGCATGTAGGAGATGAGATACACTTACAAATGGTGCTGTTGAAAGCTGTCTATTTACATTAAGAAAAATGAATATACGCCCACATCTTTCGCCTTGTACTAAAATCAAATCCAAATGGATCAAAGACTTAGATATTAAAACAGAAACATTGACATAGTCATAGGCAAGGACTTCACAACAGAACACGTATTGCACATGAAATAACTATTTAAAAAATCAACAAATGGGATTATAGCCAATTACAAAGCCTTTGAACAGCTAAAGAAATAATCACCAGAATGAAGAAAGAAACGACAGAGTGGAGCAAATTTTTGCCAGCTACTTCTCAGAAAGAGAGCCACTATCTAAAATATACAAAGAACTGAAAAAATTAGACTCCCAAAAATGAAGGTCTTAATCAAAAATTGGGTAATTGAAATAAATAGATACTTCTCAGAAGAAGACATTTAAATCATTAATAACTGCATAAAATTATTCTGCATCTGCATCTATTAGAGAAATTCAAAACAAAATAACACTGAGATTCCATGTTACTCCAGTAAGAATTAAGAATTCAAGGAACAAGAAATGCTGGTGAGGCAACGTAGAAAAAGGAACTCTTCTCCCCTCTGGTGGAATTAGAAACCAGCACAACCACAGTGGAGAGCATTACTTCCATTCCTCAAAACACTGAAAATATAAACTTTATTTAGCCCGGCTATTCCTTTTCTGGGAATCATTCTGAAAGAATTAAGGATACTATATAACAGTGATACATGCATATCCATGTTTATAACTGCACAACTCATACTAGCTAAACATTGGAAGCAGCCAATATGACCACCAACAAATGAATGGATAAACTCTGATATATATATATATATATATATATATATATATATATATATATATATGAAAATACTTAAATATTACAAAATATTTAAATATATTACTGTCTTTGCTACTTTCTTGTTGTTGGGACAGAATAGCCACAACTTAAAGGAGGAAAGATTCCTTTTAGCTCCCAGTTTCAGAAGGTCTCACACAGTCTATTCATGGGAAGCTGGCAACAATAGAAGCACATTGCAGAGGTGTGTTGAAGGGGAGCTCTTCATGGCAAGTCCATGAGAAATGGCTGAACCAGTACACATCCCTTCCAGCCAGGCCCCATGCCAACATCACACAGTATCCGTAAGTAAACCACAACATCCAAATATATGAGGCCTTTGAGGGACATTTCAGTTCCAAACTATAACAATTACTATGTGCATTAATATTACTACATTTATATATAATATAGCGTATATTAATACATTACTATATATATATATATTATTCTGTCTTAAGATAAATTTCAGTCAACTGTAAGAAAAATGGACTTCCCTTGAGACCAATAAGTTTTAAAAAATAAATCAGTTAAGGATCAATCACATGGTTTCCTCTAATACGAGGAACACAAAGCATAAATAAGTAAAAAAGCAAAATAACACAGTTACGACAGGAAACAGAGAATTAGATTCTGTGGAAAGAAGAAGGGTATATACAGAAAATTAGAGAAGGGAGGGCGGAAAAAGCAAAGGAAATTAAAAATAATTAAGATATGATATGTACATGCACCAATACTCTACAGTTAATGTAATTACTATTTATTATAAATGCATACAAATAGAAAAGAATAACAAAAGGAAAAAGACAAAATTTAGGATATCTGATCGAGAACCGTGTTGGTACACTTAATAATACTATATTGTGCACTTAAATTAATCTTGAGAATAGATTTCATGTTAATTGGTCTTATCACAATGAAAGCAAATAAGTGATGTGCAGCCACCATGGAGAACTGTACAATCTAGGAGATTTAACTTTAATTTGATGGAAGAAGCAATAAACTTTTGATTTGTTATATAATGAAAGTAAAAGTGATGATCATTAAGTAGAAAATAAAATAATAATATTAATACAAGTTAAGTGAAAAACTTATCAAATACTTCAAAATAAATCTTACAAATTATATGTAATAGCTTTTTACAGAAAAATATGAAATATTGTCGAGGGAAATAAAAATATGTAATAAATGGAGATATATCACGTTTATCATTTGAAAGTCTCCATGATTTATAAAAATAGATTGATACATCAATTCAACATTGCAGAATATTTTGACAATTGATATTTTATTTATAAAATGTACATAATACTTGTAGAAGACAAATGTGACATATCATATCAAGTATCAATAATTTGTATAGAACTACACCAATAAGACAATGTAATATTGGTATAAGGTAAATATAATCATAGAATATTACAAAATGCAGAGTCTAGAAACAGGCTTTCCATTATGGGAACACTAGATTAATGGCAAAAGAGGTACTTCAGAGCAGTGGGGAAAGGCCTATCAGTTGGGATACAAAAGGAAAAAATGAATTTTGATCTATGCTTCATACCACACAAAAAAAATCAGTTTCCGTGAATTGTCCATTAACAGTTAAAAGATAATGCTTACTGAAGATAAGTTTGGGGATTCTTTTCAGTGATCTATGGGTGTTTTCCTTCCTGCGACAGAATACCCAACATCTATAACTTTAGGGAGGAAAGATTTATTTGAGCTCCCAGTTTTAAAAAGGTCACAGTCCATTCATAGGTGGGCAGCTGGAAAATAGTAGAACCATATGGCAGGGCTGGGCAGAAGCCAGAGGCAGAACTCCTCGCAGCATGGGAGAACAGAGCCAAGTCTGGGAGGAAGGGCAAAACCAGCATACACCTCTCCAGGTCAAGCCCCAAGGATTGGCCCCACCTCCCAACAATACACTGTGCTTATATATAGATGAGGCTTTAAGGAAACACTCCAGATCCAAACCACCAATATTCTGCCCCTGACCCCCAATAGACTCATGTCCACCTTCTTGTGCAAAATGCATTTAGTCCTTCTCTAAGAGTTGCCAAAGTCTTAAAAATTACATCACTGCTAAAAAAAAATAAAGTTCAAGTTCAAAGTCTCCTCTGAGACTCAAGGCCTACTCTCAGCTGTGAGCCCCTGTGAAAACCAGAGTTAAGCACTTCCAACAAACAACGGCATAAGGCAAAACACTGTCATTGCAAATGGGAGCAAAAGAAGGATAAAACACAATTAGACCAAAGCAAGTTCTAAACCCAACAAGGCCAGGGTTAATTCCTGTAGTCCTGTGTCCAGCACCCAAGGTAAACTGTGGTGAGATGTAAACTCCAAAGGGTTTGGGTAACCCTGACCTTGTAGCATTGCTGCTGGCTATAAACTCCATCTTCTATCCTTGCCTTGCCCACAGCCTGCACATTCCCTCAGGGAACAATCCATGCTCCCGGCTTCCCCAAATGTTGTGGTATCCACTGCACCTTAGGCTCCTCATCTACAACATCACCCACTGCCCTCCCAGGGCACACTGCCTGATCTCTAAGCCCTTCCTCTGAAATCTGGATGGAAGCCTCCACGAACCCACAACTCTTGCATAATGGAAGCCTATAATGCTAGGACAGCATGGATATCACCAAGGTCTGCCACTAGCTTGAGCAATAGCCTGGCCTCCTTGGACAAATGCTGTAGAAGTCTCTGAATTCTCAGATGGTTGAATTCCAAATTGCTGTACTCTGGCAGGCTTTTTTCATTTAGACCTAGGGTACACCTCTCAGAGCAAGTCTTTTACCTCTCCACCCTTGAGTTGATAACAGGTGGGGTCTTTTTATTTTTTAAATGCCCTCAAGGCATCTTTCCTATAGTTCTGATTCCCTGTTGCTGTGGTAAGGATCTGTAGTGTCCCCCAAAAGTCTCATGTATTTTAATGTTATGGATTGTCTATTTAGCCATGTAATGTTGGTGGATTGGGGTCTGGCCTGGAAGGGTGGATTGCAGTTGTTGGGATTAGGGGCATGTGAGTTAAGACTAAGGGTGTGTAGTGGCCACACCTTCGATACCCAGGTGCAGGAGAGACTAAGACTGGGACTTGGACTAGTCTCCATTAGGCTCACTTGTCTGCCTGTGTGTGATGTCGTGACAAGCTGCCTCCACCTCTCTGCCTCTGCCATGTACTTCAATTGCTGCCGGCCACCTCTGAATGGACTGTGACCATCTGAAACTGTAAGCTAAAATAAACCTCTCCTTTCCTAAATTTGTGCGTGTCAAGTATTGAGTCACAGCAATGAAAAAGTAACTGAGACACCTGTGCTCATCTGTTCCACCACTGCAGACCCTCTTAATTTGTTAAAACTTAAAAATGTTTATATCATTTTTTTCTCTGCCATTTTTTTCAGTGCTTTGCATAGTGTTGGCTAAAATCCCAAAACAGTGGCCATTTAACAGCCTGGACATTGAGCTGCCTTGAGATTTTCTTCAACAGATTAAGTAGTCCCCCACCCTCAATCTCAGTCTCAGGCAAAGTCTTTGAACAAGGACAAAATGCCAACAAGCTTTCTGCCAGAGCAGTTTTTTTTTTTTTTTTAGGACCCTTGCAAATACAGTCCTCCTTTCCATCTGAAACTTCTTGAGCCTGTCCTTTCCAATCTACACTTCTATCAGCATCCTGTTCTTCTGAGCTCCAACTAGAATCTCCCATCGATTTTTATGCAGAACACTACAAGGCTTCTCAAGACAGCATCCTCACACCTTTCCAAACTCATCCTGCAAATCAGTTTCAATGGCTTCCAAACCACATTGTCAGGTAAAGACACAATAATATCCCCATTTCTGGTACTAATTTTGTCTTACTGTTTTATTGCTGGTACAGAATATCTAACATTTACAACTTTAGGGAGGAAAGATCTATTTTAGCTCACAGTTTCAGAAGATCACAGTCTGTTCAAGAGTGGTAGCTAAAAAATCTTAGAACACAAGGCAGTGCTGGGGCCAGAACTGGAGACAGAGATTGTCACAGCATGGCGGAACAGATCCAAATCAGAGAGGAAGGGCAGAGCCAGCACACACCCCTCCATGTCAAGTCCCAAGCATTCACCCCTTCCAGTTAGTCCCACTCTCTCAGTAGTTCACAGTATCCATACGTACATGAAGCTCTTGAGGGACACTCCAGATCTCAACCATAACAAGAAAGAAAAAAATTCTAAAACAGGAACTATAAAGTCTCTAATGTTGGATGTTCATTAATTTAATTACACTAAAATTATGAGGCTTTCACAGCAACAAAAACTAAAAAGATGAAGATTGCAGCAGGAGGCAGCACTGTAGGGGTAGGCCCATCTGAGTTGTTTGGAGTTCACATCACACCACCACTGCCACAGTTTACTCCAGATGCTAGACGTGGAGCTACAGGCTTTAACCCTTGCTCTGCTGGGTTTGGAACATGTTTTGGTCTGATTGCTATTTATTCTCCTATTCCTTCCTTTTGGAATGGGAGTGGTTACCCTGTGCCATTGTATGGTGGAAGTATAAACCTTTCTTTGATTTTTTTTTTTTTTTTTTTTTTGCAGGAACTTATAGCTGAGAGTCCGCCTTGCATCTCAGAGGAGACTTTAGATTTGGACTTTTTTTTTTTTTCTAGCAGTGCTGAAACTATTAAGACTTTGGAAACTCTTAGAAAAGGACTAAATGTATTTTGCATGAGGAAGTGGACAAGAGTGTTTTGGGGGTCAGGGGCTGATTATTGAGGGCTGGATATGGAATATATCCCCCCAAATCTTATGTGTTTGGGTGTTATGAACTATCTATGCAACTATGTGGTTTTCAGAGTTGGTGGCTTGGTCTGGAAGCGTGGATTGTGGACCTGCTGTAAAGTACATGTGTGTGGTGGAAGACAAGCATGTGGTAGATCATAGGTCACAGGCATGTGATGGATTAGGGACTTAACTCTGGAATGGGAATTACACTGGGTCTGGACCTTGAGGGGGTGGATCGCTGGACAAGACCAAGAAGAATACATGCTACTTCTCCCCTTCGTTCTGGGGAGTTGACTTCTTTTTTCCAATGCTGTGAGGAACAGCCACCATTGCTGGCCACACAAGAATGCAATGTGACCTCCTGAAACTATGATCTAAAATACTTTTCCTCCACTATTTTGTGTATGTTAGGTATTCTGTCACAGCAACAAAAAAGTAACTATGACAAAAATTATTCACGAAAAAATAAAAATATCAAGAGTGTGGTTGTTCATCAATTAGAACGCTTATCTAGCATGTGCAAAGCCATGGATTCAATTCACTAGCACCACATAAAATTTAATTGGGCATAGTGTTGCACACCTGTAATCCCAGCACTCAGTAGGCTGAGGCAGGAGGATTGCTCTTACTTTCTTGTTGTTGGGACAAAGTATCCAATATCTACAATTTAAGGTAGGAAAGAATTATGTAGCTCACAGTTTCAGAACATCTCACACAGTCCATTCATGAGCAGCCAGGCAATGGTGGAAGCACATGGCAGAAGTTTGAGAACTGCTCACAGCATTGCATACAGAGTCCAAGTGAAGGAGAAACTAGCCCACGTCCGGAGGCTCGGGCAAAGGCTAGAGCTTTCCCAGGAAGAAGCTGCAACAACATTACTTTTTCCTTCCTTTACTTAATTCAAACTCCTGGTTGGGCACCCCACACTCAGGGTGGGCACCCTTGCTTCCTGGCCCACACGTTAATAACACAAACCTGAAAACTCTGCCTTGGGTAACCCCCAGTCTCAACAAGTAGACACAATTATTTCAGGTCAAACCTAAGCATCTGTCCCTTCTAACCAAGCCCTACCTTCCAACAGCACAAGATTCTACAGTTATCTCACAATATTCAAGTGCAGGCAGCTTTGGGGGGACACTGTCGATCCAAACCATAGCAATTGCCTTGAGTTCGAGGCCAGTCTGGGCTATATAGTGAGTTCAGGACCTGCCTGGACTACAGAGTAAGACTCTATCTCAAAGGAGAAAGATGGGGAGAGAGAGAAGAAGAGGGAGAGAGTTGGAAAACTATGGTTAAAGACTTGCAATCTATGAAATCATCATGAGACTCATATCCCAAATATTAGTGGTTAATAGGAAACACAGCAACCTATAAGCAAGGTAATTGAAAATAAAAGTGTTTCTCAAGCACAAGGATAAATAAGATTAAAGTTTATCTTTGCAAAATTTTAAACATTCAGACAGAAATTCAGCATTTAATGTGGATACAAAGATACAAAGTAAAATTTTGAAGAGGAGCAAACGAATTAGGCACACACAAGTCAGTTCACCTGATACCCTCGAAAAGGCAGAGACAGTTATGAGTCTGGGAGGTATATTAAGGGGCTTTTAAAAATCTTGATGAAATTCTTTCTGAAGTGAGTGATAGTTACACAGATATTGTTGAATTATGTTTTCATATCCAGTTTTTATCAATTTGATTTTATTAACTTGATTTTTCTGTCATTATTTTTCATTTTTTTACTTGTTTTGACTTTCTTTAATTTGAAAAAGTGGGTGGCATTGTTGTCAAAGGCCTGGAGAATGAATTCTGGGTCCACTTCTAATTGTAGTTCAACTATGGACAAACTTGGATCTCTTAAATTTAATTTTGTTATCTGTAAAATTTTAATAACAGTAGCTGTTTTAAGTGAAGTTCCGTACTCTTAAACTCTTCATCCTCGCTAGAAGTTTGTTCTTTTGCATTAATGAAACGAATAGACACAGAAATGCCACGTTAATTTTAAGTCCTGCACATGAGTTGGATGGTGACTATCTGTTACTACTTTTTTAAATAGATATTGATTCCTAGATATCTTTTCAAAGTGAGATAAGGAACAATGGCTACTTTCCATTTTCAATGTATAAGATTATCCCAAGACACCTGGGAAGGCCAGAACAGATCTGTTCATAGACATAGGCATGCCATTTGATTTTTTTGAATGTCTTCGATAGAAGAGCTTCTGACTCAAATTTTCTGCAGACTATTACCCATCAAACAATCAAAGCATAATAATGAAAATTCATATGAGAAGACTTAGGTGGACATGATGTCTTTATTTAGATTTATAAAAATGTACAAAAGAATAAAGGAAGCAAACATATTCAGCATGGCTTCTCAATGAAGAAGGGCAAGTGAACATAAATCCTAGGAAGGAAGATTTAGTTTTCTGTAAGCAAAATCGAATTTCCAAAGTGGAAGGATCTTAATTCGCTGACTGACCTGAGCAATGGGACTAGGATGCAGACTATATTTCATGGACAATGTACATCATTGCACTGGAGATAGAAGAGCAGCAAAATCTTCCAAATACTTTTCAGACCTTACAATAAACAGATTCACTAGCTAGAGCCGTAATGCTTGCCTGACAATTGCAGGGCCTTCAGTTTGATTCCTCATCACCACATAGTCTAATATTGGTGGCATATGACACACCTGTGGAAAATCAATGAATGAATAGTAAATGAAGGCTGAACCACTGGGCCTGGCTCAATTCAAAAGAAAAAGATTCATTCTAAGAGCTATTAATTACATATAGATTACACATATGTGCGTGAGTGTGGTTGTGTGTGTATTATTGGTGTATTTTCTACTTCACTGAGTTCAGTTTTTACATTTATGAGTTATTTCATTTCATTCTCTTTCTCTTTATAGTTTTAAAAAATAACCTTGCAGGTTATTCACATTTTATTGTTTATTTCAACAATTAATATAAGCTTTATTTTTTTTTAAGCAAGAAGGGGTTTATTGAGAAAGTAAAGGTCTTGAGGAGAGGTTGGGAGGGAGGGCTCTCAAGTGAGGATCCCAAGGGAATGAAGGACTTGAGCCCTTTATAAAGCATTTGTTCAGGTGATTTCAAGCAGTCTCCTGTGGTGGGGGCTGTAGGACCATGTAAGCCCACTGATTAGCTTAGGGCATCTAGAAGACACTGGGATGGGGAGGATAAGCTGCCTGTCCTAGCTACTTCTCCTTTAGTGCTCCGGGAGGGGCCTGGGCCCTGACTGGGACCTTGACTCCACCTTGATTCCATTTCTGCTCCCATGGCTGCTGCGACTCCCTGTTCTAGTCCTGCTTATCTGTCCTAACCTATTCTCCTACCTAACATTCCCCCCCTCTGAAGGAAATCACACTATTTCTCTAGGAATAGGGGGTGTTGATCTACCTCAATGCTTCATGCTAAACGTGGGCTACATTGGGGTCAGGAGGTCTCCTTCAAAAGCTATCTGTCCAGAAGCAGGGTTGGCCCACAGCTCCACGCACAATGTCATCTGTAGCTGGATGATCTCAATTCTGTTAGAAATGAGGCAAGCATCAAGTACACATGGCAAAAGGCTTCCATGTGTGCTCTGACTGATTGTTCTTAATCTTATCTAGTCCTTGAACACAGACATCAGGCCTACCAGCGGTAACATTTTGGGGGCTCGTCATCTGGGATTTGGAAAACTATGGATAAGTTCACTAAACCTGGGCTAAATAGGTGGCAGTGGCTGGAGACATGGCTGCTGGATCCACCCTTCAGAAACCTGTCTCCTTGGGGTACCCCTGGCTACGGCTTAGCCGCAGTCACATCTCCTGGGCTAAGCTCTACATTCAGGTGATAAGCGAGGAAAAGGCTGCTAATATCTGGGTGTTCTGCTTTACATTTGGCGAGGTGGCAGGACAGGGGACCGCCACTCCCAGGCTGCTGGCTACAGGTTTATTGTAGCTTGCCTATTGCCAAGAGAAGCCCAGAGAACCCGGAAGGGTTGGAAGAAGATTTTGTCCCGGACAGAAGCAGCAGGTTTTTTCACTGATCTCCTGGTTGAACTTCTCTCCCTGGGAATAGCATGTTGGTTGCCTCAGTCCCCAAATCATAAAACTTAAAGTCTACAATTTACCTCTGACTACACACATATTATGTCAATAGGTTTAGATGTGAGGCAGTTTTTGTGTTATTTTAAAAATAATTTATATATTCAGTTTTGATTTTCTTTTCCTTTGCAACAACATCAAAGAAGATTTATCGATTTCCAAATGTTAAATATAGTCTATAATTTTAAGTGTTAATTTTTATTTTTCTTGATTATGATCACAGAATTGTACAGATCATAAATCTTTACTTTTGAATATTAAAGCATCTTTCAGGTCAGATAAGTAACCTTTGTAAATTTTTCTTTGCCTTGAGAAAAACTTATACACTATATAATAAATAAATTTTTCATATACAGAAATGCAGATAAACATTTAGGTAGATCCTCTATCTGTATATTCTATGTCTGTGTTCATTTTTTGCCTAGTTAATTAGTCCAATTCTTTAAAAAATAACATATGGAACAAATGCATTTTTATTCAATTCCCCTGTGAAAGTAGAAATTTTTTTCTGTATGGGTTTGACTATTGTGTTATTGGTAGTGTCAACTTTTATAGTTGTTAAATCTTCATATACCCTATACCATTATATATTTTTTTTTATAAAAGGTGGCTGTAAAAAAAATGTGACAACTGGACATTTTTAGTCATGCCTCATAAAAAATAGAATGTATTCTTCTCTTACTATATATATATATATATATGTGTGTGTGTGTGTGTGTGTGTGTGTGTGTGTATGTATGTGTGTGTGTGTGTGTGTGTTTGATAATTTTATGTAGCTAATTATATAAGTTTTAACTAAAAATGAATTTCGTAGTAGTTAGTGCTGTCCTCATGGTGGAAAGACAGCTGATGGAAATTTGTATTAGAGTACACAGGATGCCATAGCTTAGTTAGTAGGAATATTTAAGTGTCTAAATTTCTCAATTTAGCACAGAGATGAGCAAAGAGTTATGCTCAAGTAAAGTATCTTGATGAGTATTCAACATGAATTAATATTGATATTAATCTGTGGTTGTGACATATGAGAATAAACACACACATACATATACATATATGGCTCAAAGCCATCCGTTCCACCTGTCAGTCTAGATGCTAGCACCAGGAAGTACAAGCTCACTTGCATATTGTTAGGCAAAGGGGGTAGATGTCTGTGTCCACGAAGAAATGAAGCAAACATATATAATATCTCATCGTGTTACACCCTTCACTGTTTCTTGCTATGAAAGAGTCTAACACACCTGTACATGGATGATGAAATGGAGATTTGAGGCAAATGTGCCCCCTCCATCTCTTCAAAGCAGTTAGCTTTGAATAAATCATTTAGACTTTTCACCAAAATAAATGGTCCTTTAATCAGTGGCAAGAATGCAAACCGAAAGTGTGAGGAACTAAGGTAGCTGGTAATATTTTGGCAAGCCAGCCAGGAAGTAAGTTTTCCTCCTGACAGGTGTGAGCCCCACAGTTTTCTATTGGGGAAGTGAGACTAAACGCTCGTGGATGGGTGAACCCATGATCAGGTTTCCAAGGACAGTCCAGCTGCTGACAGTGACACTTTAACTCCTAGGAATTGTGCTTTTTCTGTTCATGGTATCTATTTTCAGTAAATACTTTAACTGGTACTAGGAAAAAGGTGTGGGGAACCAATGAGCTCTTCCTGACTTCCTTCAGAAAAGTGAACACTGGGAATCTGCTGTCTCCACCATTTGGAACTTCTATTAGGTCACGTGGAAGTACTCTTCATTCTTTGGAGTCATTTCTACCTAGTGTACATCATTTTAGGGCATTGACCAATGTGAGAAGAGAACTAAAGGTAGAAAAATGTTCCAGGTATTTGTTTTCTTGGTTGTGAGTACTCATTTGCTTTGATTTTCTTTGATTTCTTTTATCTTTGTCTTCTTATAACCACCTTATTCTATGGTGGGCAGCAGGGTTCAATACAATCTAAAAGCTACATCCTAATCGGAGATGTTGCAGCCAGAAACCTGGGATGAGGAAGTCAATGGAGCTGTATGTTCTCCTCAAGATAAATGTAAGGCAAAAAAAGTATCCCACTTTAAGACCCTGTAGTGCATTCAGTATGGCGAAGGAGCTTGGGCATAACGATATCCTCTAAATCACTATTTCGGATGAAGATTTAAATTCATTCTGCAGAGACAACATGCCTTGTTCTTTCTCTTCCGTGTTTTGGGGGCTTTGTGTCAGGCATTTAGAGCTTTGAGTCATCTGAGTCTGTGTGAGCTGATCTAAAGTTCAAGGTATTTGAACTCTGCTTGACGGGTAAGTTTGGATTAGTAGACTCTTAAGAGGCTAGAGACACTGTGGTGTGTTTATAGACCTCTGTTGTGATTTAGTAGGGAATGGGAAGTGTTTATGCTTCTTTCCAGCTTCCTAGAAAAATTTTAGTTACCTGTAACTTAGAAAAAGACAAATTTGTTTTGGTATAATATAGCCTATTTAATTGGAAGTACACTCTGTTCCCTTCATCTTGGCTAAAAGTTCTTGGTTAATTCTACTCTAGCTAGCTTTCAAAATATTTGTGAAACTTCTTTTTATTTCTTTCTGCCACTTCCATTTCTCAACTAGGAAACTGGAGCAATTTGACTATAGATGGCTTGCCTTTGTGTTCTTCTCAGTGGGGACAATTGTCTCTAGATTGCTTTCTTTTTCCACACCAGAGGCCTTCAGCAAGCCAGAATGAGACATGTAAACTTCTTATCAGAAATGTCTAAAATTTGATAAAATGGGAAATAAATATTTTTAAACCTGGGGAAACTACACTTTGGAATTGACTCAGATCTTCAATAAGGCAAAAGAAAACATTTTTTTTTCCACTAAATTCACTTAGATGAAAGGAACAAGTAATTTAAAGATGTAAATTTCTTATTTTACTACAACTAGAAATTCTACTTCCAGATATACAAATTTAGAATTAAGTATTGCTCAAGACCGTAAAAAGGAAAAGTCATAAATATAGTGCAACTTTTTAAAGCACCCAAATGATAAATCTAAATTTTATTTGTATCCTTTTTTATGTATATTTGCATATGTGTTTATTATATGTTATGTCCATGTGTGTATATGTGGTTTTATATTGCTTAAATGATACCAAACTAAATTTTTAAAATGTGCTCAATAATTAAGCATAAACCAAGTGCCTTTTAGTCCACTTGAATTAAGCACATGTTTAAAAGATAAAAATTCCTTCAGAAAAGTGTCTTTAGAATTGTTAAGATATATTTTGCCTGTGTTAGTCAATGAAAACTATGTTTCAGGCGTTTGGCTTTGAGAAATGTATTTTTAATTTCAAGAAGAGCATAAAGAAAATTTTATTTAAAATTTTAGAGTATATTATGAACTTAAAGACTCTTGTGAATCAGTTTGTTGAACATAAACAATGTGGAGCACATTAATATAGCATTGGTTGGTCATTCTTCTATATACATATCAAGCATCTGTGGGCCCAAATAAGTTATGACTTATTGCAATTATTGTTTTCAGTTCTTGGATGTCCCAGAAGAGAGCAAGATCATGCTACTGGTGGATGATGTGGGGGTTTCCCAAATGTTTGCTTGTTCGCCTCCCTATTGTGGCCTCTGATTATACCATGTCTGCATCAATTTCAGAAGTAGTTTGTTCCAGAATGCTCTCAAGAGCTGCTTTCTTGGGAAAGAGTGGTTTACCAAGACTGAAAGAATCTATTTGGCTATTCTACTTAGCAGGGAATTTGAGTAACATAATAGCATTTCCTATGGTTTAATAAGGAGTGAAGTTAGAGTAATAAAAAACTAATCAAAGAGAGACAATATCTAATCAAAGTCTATTTTTAGAGCTTCCTTACTAAGCCTATGAGAAGGAATAGACAGTTTTGCTTCATGAATGATCTTATGTCTCTGAGAAGACACGGTTCAGTTGTGATTCCGTGTAACTTGCTGAGAGAGTTGGGTCCATTTTACACGAGTAACAACTTCCACGGCGCTGCTGTGGGAAGCCTGCAAGATCTGATATGGGATATTGCCCCCCACAGTCCGTGAATCTTTCTCGATTTTCTGAACTTTGCCATTTTAAATGCCCAGAGCTATTAAAGTTCCTTTTATAGTTTTCATGTGGGTTCACTTAGGATTGTCGTTATTTTCAGGACAAGCCACCTTTAATAACATGACAATTTGGTTAGAAAATAATTTATTGATGTCAATGTAAATATTCAAGTACAAAGCCCCAGAAAGCAATTCAAAGATTTTCAAATAGAATTCTGTTATAATGTACAATTAATCCAATTTTCAGGCCTTGACTTTTGAGAGTTGCATACCCTCAGCAAAAATAATTTATATTGGGCACATTGATTTGTGTTTTTCAGATTATTATATTTTGTGGGCAATGTAAAGTTAACTGTTAAAAGTTAAATTAGATGGATATGTCAGTAAAACATCTGAGTTAAGGTTTAAGAACTAAAGATGTTTGTTAAGTGTAAATTTATATATTTTTTCACTTCTTAAAATCTATAATGATGTGTTTGGGTCCATTAAATGTATTTCTTAGATTGTTGATATGCACGTATTTGTACAACTTTGATAAAAGCAAAAGCTATTTTGATTTCTTAAGTTTTACAATTACTATTTAAGAGAGAAAAAATGCATCAAAAATTAGAATTTGTCTAATTATAGGTCAGCAAGCTTGAGAATGAGCTTTAGATAAGTCTTAAGGTGATTAAGGGTTGTATTTGTTCTTCATTTGAAGATGTCCTAAAGTCAATAGTTTCTATGATAACCACTCATTTAATGTCCTGGTTATAGTTTTTTTTAAATCTAAATACCTTTTGCTGGAAGTAGTTAATAACTATGTCTTACCTGGCCTGTTATAAGTTTGCTTATATAGCCTAATGCTAATAGTTTTAAGAGATGTTGAAAAGGCTAACTTGCTTCTCTGTAATAGATCGCTATTTATTTTTACTATCTAGTCTATGCTTAAATTATTTAAAATATTTTAATGATTTGGCTTTTAGAGAATAGCTTGTCATTCTTAGAAGCAAAGATTTTGAGTTTTTCTCCCTCCCTGCTCCACCCACATATGCCACATGTTCCTTTCTAAACATACACTCTCTCTGCAAATATGAGTAGAAATGTAATTTTTTTAAAAAAAAATACTAGTAACCTATGTTAGGGATTAGTATCATTTTATAATGACTTAAATGTTTTTGTTATAAATTAATTATATATCTTAGTAATACATCTTTTTTGAGACAGGGCTTTGCCCTATAGTCCAGGCTAATCCTGAACTTACTATGTAGCCCACGCTGCCCTAGAACTTATAAAAATCCTCCTGCCTCAGCCTCCTGAGTGCTGAGATTACAAGTGTGGGCCACCATGCCCAGCTAGTATGTGGTGCTGGGCAATCATACTCAGAGCCTTGTACATGTTAGGTAAGTGATCTCCTTGCTGTGCTATTCCTCCAGCCTCCTAGTAATAAATCTTCAGGTGAAGCATTTCTAATCAAAGAGGATCTATTCCTTTAAAAAGTTTCAATAAGAAAACACCATATATGTGACACACAACTATGATGTCAGAATCGTTTTGTTTAAAACAAGAAATCTTAAAAATATTGATCAACCTTCAGTAAAATTTGAAACAGAGCTAATTGTCAAAAGAGATTTTACTTTTGTCAAAATAATGCAATAATGCTTTCTCTATTCTCTTTGTTAAATTTTAAATGTTTTTAAAAATGGATTTTAGCAAGTTGCAGTTTATTTAGTATCTGCTTAAATTTTGTTTTAAATTCTGGCTGCTTAAGCTACCACTATGTAGGGTATACCTTATTTAAGAATGTAATCATCAGTTAATCGTGACTATTGTCTAAATATGCTATAAAAGTAACAAAAGTAGCTTTTACAAAGTTGTTTCATGAATTGCTTATGGTTGTTTAACTGGAAAAGCCATAAGAGACAGTTGTGCTTTATTCAAAATTTCTTAGTAGGTAAAATAAACATTAATTTTGAAAAGTATTCAATATTTTTCAGTTCTGTGTATGTACTTAAGAAATTCTAAGGCTGTTACTAAATTACAATTCTAGGTCTTAATAATGATAAATGATGTTTTCTTCTAAATGGTTTTCTTCACATGGGTTTACAAGAAAAGGAGGACCAAGGAATAGGCTTGATAGACTTTTCTCACAGAACTAACCTTGTTTCATAGAAATATTGGCTTTCATTGATTAATTCCACCACTGCATTTTTTAGATCTAGGAATGGACAGAATATGCAGGAGCCGGCCCTGGGAAATCAAAGTCCAAGTGCATTAAAGGAGAGAAATGTCAGGGTCCAAGAAGGAATGAAACAAGACCGGACATATCTATTATCTCATTGTATTTTCTCTTTGTCCATTCCTTACTACTAAAGATCAGAAAACAAGGATATACAATGAGATAATGATTTTTGTCAAATGTGCTCCTTAAGCTTTTCAAAGAAATTAGATCTGAATAAATAATTTTCCTCTTTACCAAATGAGTGGCCCCTTTTGGTTTAGCAAGCAAATGAATCTGGACACAGGGACCTGCATGGCCAGTAACACCTTCTTATACATTTTATTATCATCTATCAATAGAATACTGTTTTCGTTCCATTTTTCTTTATTTATGGTACTTCCTTACAATATTTTCTCCCAAGTAGACATGTACCATATATAAATACACACTTTTTTTGCCCATGAGATAAATGATAGTTTATCTTAGGATTCTTTGGCACGATTTTCTTAGCAATGTTAATACAGTATTTCACTATCTTTTGGCTTTCTGTATTTATTAGATAAGAAAACGTTTAGGTTTCTAGAATAAAGAGGACAAACAGAAAAAGTGATGTAGGCAAGATGTAGGTTCATTTTTCTCTTATATGAAAGTGAGGGTATGTGATCTAATGTGGGTCTGGCAGTTCATCTATGTAAGAATCCACACACATCATGAGTTTCATTCCTCTGCCTTTCTCAAGCATGGCTCATTGAAGGATATAATTTGGAACGACTAGCTTCTTCTATCAAATTTAAAATCCAAGCAAGAGAAAAGCACAAGGCTTGTGTCTTAGTTTCCTCTGTGCTATTGAAACAGAATATCTGAGTCATCTATAGAGTTTTTTCCTCATAGTCCTAGAGGCTACAAAATCCAAGATAAAGTTACAAGCATTTGGTGCCCGGTAAGATCCTTTTTGCTGCAACCTCACCAGGTAGAAAAAAGACGAAAGAGAAAAAAAGGGAGACTCTCTCTGCAAAGCTCCTTTATAAAACAAGTTAATCCCTTTCTGGTGGGAAGAACGCTCATGAACTCATCACCGTATAAATGCCTTTGACCTTATTACTATTAAATGAGCAATGTCTGAGATTTTGAAGGAACATATTTAAAGTATAACATTCTGCTACTTGCCATCCAAAATTCAATTCACTTTTTACATACAAATTACATTCATAAGTTACATACTTTCAAAATGGTGGGGCACACACAGGGTAGACATTCCCATTCCAAGGGGGAGCAGTAGGAAGGAAGGCATAACAGACCCCAAATGAGTACAGAGAAAGAAAGTGACATTAAGTTTCAAAGTTTGAGAATAATCTTTTTCATGTCCATGTTTTGCCTTCGGGACACAGTGACATGGAAGTTGTGCCCTAAGGCTTAAGGGACCTGTGTCTCCAGGGCTTTGCGGGTCATACCTTACACTTCAACTCTCATGCATCGATTTGCATGTCTATCGCTTCCACTGTACACAGGTGGCTCTCTAGTTTCAGACTCTTGGGAGTAGACTCTCTTCTATGGCCTTGCTGGATACTGCTTGGATCAGGACTCTGAATCAGTTCCAGTCCCACAGCTCAATTGAGCAGGGCCTTAATCAGGGCTTTCTGCAGCAGCTCTGCCCAGCAGGCACCGTTTGTGATCCAGGTGCAGGCAACCACCCTTTCATACCGTGTTCAACGGCATACCTCCAGAATTAGCACCGTGTGGATGCTGCTAATTCCGGTTACACACATCCTTCACATCAGTGGCCCACGTTCTACCTGGACCCACTTGAACCATAGTTGAGGTAGCCAAGGAACGGTGCCACTGAATTCGACCAGTAGAGACCAGAGACAGCCCTGGACAGCAAGCCCCAAGGTGCCCCAGAGCTCCTTTTAACCCATTCTGTTAGCAAGGATGTGGCATTATGAGCTGTGATGGTTGTGGCAGTCCTGAAGTTCTGTAAATTATCTTTGAGATCATTCTTCAATTTCTTGATGAATTGCTTTTGGCTTTCTTAAATTCATACTGATCTCCTTACCGATTTGTTCCTCAGACACACCAAAGGTTTTTCTCCTAAACAGCATTTTTAAATTATTTATATGGAGAGGCTGGGAATTTTCCAAATTTTTATATTGTTCTGCTCTTTCAGTTATAAATTTCTTCTTTCAGTCATTTCTCTCTAGTCATATTTTGTTGTAAGCAATTGAAAAACACTAAATAATATCCTGAATACTCAGCTGCTAGAGTTGTCTTTTGTCGAATGCCCTAATGCATTCTTCTTGAGTTTGCCTTCCATAAAATCAAAGGATATGGATACAACTTAGCCAAGTTCTGCTGTGACCTTATATCAAGGATAGCCTTTCCCATAATTCCTAATATGATATTCCTCACTTCATGAAAATCTTCATCAGAATGCCTCTAGTGACCACATTTCTACCAACATGCCATTAATAGCCACTTAAATAATTCATAGAAGAATATAGTATTTGTCAACATCTTTACTCTTCTTAAAATTTCTCACCAGAATCTTTGTTAACACTCCATATCTCAGTTCCTCTTTTGTTGCTGGAACACAATATCTGACGCAACTTATAGAATAAAAGGTTTGTTTTAGCTCACAGTTTCAGGAGATCTCAATCCATTCATAGGTAGCCAGCAATTGTATAAGGGTCCAGCAGAAAATAGTGCTCATAGCATCTCCAGCGGAAGGATGCGGGTTGGGGAGAAATTGGGGCAAGAATATATCCTGTCAAGCTACCCCCTCATTGATGTGCCAAACCCTCAGTAATCCACCCCTCCTGACAAGGCCCAACTTCTAGCAGCGCATGAAATCTATAGATAATCCACAACATCTAAATATATGAGACTTTTAGGGGGCCATCCAGATCCAAACCATAACACTTCATCTTGGGAATCCAGGTTTTTTTTTCTAGTGTTTACTTCGTTTTGGAGTTCCAAAGCTACTTTCATGTTTTCAAATATTTGTTATAGTAAGTTCTGACCACTGTGGTACAATTCCTGTTTTGGTCCATTTTCTGTTGTTATAAAAGAATAGACAGTTCCCAATTTAGTGTAGTTGACTTACTTCGCACCTTACATGGTATAGAAGTGATTCACAATCAGTAGATCTATACTCTGAATTTTGACCTTTATCCAGGCTGGCAATATACTATGTGATGCTTTGTTACAATGCTGTGTATTAGCAGTTAGCCTCAGTTTTTAGTTAGCCACATAATCACTAAGGCAAGAAATTGGTAATGCACATCATACCATGATGATGCATGGCAAAGTAGACGCAATAGATAGTTTTTTGACTTCAGGTATTTTTAATTTACAGTGAATTGAGTAGAATGTAATTCTACT
The DNA here is from genome assembly GCA_004027205.1 of Ctenodactylus gundi. Taxonomy (NCBI): domain Eukaryota; kingdom Metazoa; phylum Chordata; class Mammalia; order Rodentia; family Ctenodactylidae; genus Ctenodactylus; species Ctenodactylus gundi. Next base: position 35,605 of record PVKB01006391.1, on the reverse strand, counting down.
GCAAGCAGCACAGCATCTGTACCTGAAACTAAGTAATTTATAAAGAATAGAGATATATTACTTACTATTCTGAGGGCTATGAGGAGGGAATGACTTCGTCCTATGTCCCACTGCTTCCTCGGGAGATGTTTGAAAATAGAGTTGCTGGCGTAGAGTGATTATGCAATAGATGTAAACTGCTTTACTTCCTGATTTCAGGGCTAAAACAAAATATTTTCCCATGAGATACAGTAAAAGTTGATGCTCAGAAGCTAATGATGACATTGAAAAATCAGGAGAATTTACTCAGAACAGGGAAAAAAGATTAGTTGTATCTTACCTTTCTGCATAAAAGTCAATGGGAATAAATGTCTACCCTGTAGACAAGGCAGCTCCTACTTCTTAAAACGTAGACTTTATTAAATCCTCAGTACTTAAAACTAACCCAGTTAAAGTATGAAAAAAATATCCCAAAATTACCTGGGTCTTGACTGGAAGAAAAACAACATGACTTTACTGAATTTTTACTTAGATATGAAAATCAATCATAAAAAATGAAGCCATCATCTGTTTTCAATCAAAGCTCACCAACTTTAACATCTTTCTTACATGTATATTAATAATGTTTGATTCATTAAAATATGGGCTACCATTTTGATGTAAAACAATTTCAAATAACGGAATGAGAATGGATAACATAAGTTTGTACTCAAAATAGCAAATACTGTATTATATACAGTATGAGGGTAAGTGTAGCAATTGTCAACATAAATATTTTAATAAATCAGTAACTTATGCACTTGCACTCTGGATACTTAGAAAAATGGTATATTCATAATATCAAGGAACAATAGGAAATATGAAGAATAAATGTAGTAAGACATGTACAATAACTATTATTAAATCACACAGTACTTCATGAAAGACAAAAAATTAAATAAATAAAGATGCACAGCATATCTCTGGACAAAAAGAATGAGAGAGAGTCTTTCTTATCAGATATTAATTATACTATAATCTGGCGGTGGCGTGGTTCTCATGCAATCTCTGAAACAAAAGAAAAAAGTTAGAAGAACCCTCAAAAACATGCTGCAATTTGGTTTCGAACTCAAGTGGACATTCAAAATAGCAGAAAAGATAAATGATTGAATAAATTGAAGTTGGACAAACATTTTTAGTTGTTTAAATATACAAAGACTAATTTTTTAGCTTCCTCTGATTCAGTCATTTTAAATCTGCAATATCTCTAATATTTCCAACAATGAGGCAAGGCAAGTACTTGTACCATGTGTCTCCATTACTTTCTCATTGCTGAGACAGGCCCGACAACCCACAACTTAAGGGAGGAAAGATTGATTTTAGTTTACAGTTTTAAAAGGTTTCATTCTGTTCATGGGTAGCTGACAGTGGTGGAAACACATGGTGGAGTCGTAGGTGGGTGAAAGCTATTGACAATATCTCAACAGGAAACACAAAGAGGAAGGAAGGGCAGAGCTACCATGTGTCCTTTCCAGTCAAGTCCCAGTGATGTGCTTCTCCTGGGTCCAGCCCTGAGTATCCGCCCCTTCCAGCCAGGCTGCACCTCATCACAGCGCGTGGAACCCATAGATACCCCACAATATCCAAATGCATGAGGCTTTTTGGGGACATTTCAAATTCAAACCATATTGCCACTGTTTTATAGGCAAGAAAAGTGAATTGCATAAAACCAAATGACTCACTTAAAATAGAGAACATGCCTATAATGCTCATGGCTATATGCTCAGCAAATAATGGGCTCCTACAAAGTATTTTTAAAGAATTGTCTCAAAGTTATTGTGGATAATTTACTTTTATGACATCATTTTCTTCTTCCTAAATAAGAGAAGCCCGATTTTTGTATAAAAATTTCTTGAATAGAAAAAAAATAAATACATTTCCCAGGCTTTTATGTAAGACTGGAAATGCAACAAAATGTGGATCAATGAGATATAAGTGCACATTTCCAGATGGAATGTCTTTGTTAGTTGGAATGATTCATCTTGCATATATTTCTTATTCTTTCCCTCTCTTCTCTTCTTTTGATGTAAATGAAAATGACCCTACAAGTAGAGTGGCCATCTTGTTATCTTGAGAAGATGTGATTAGCCACATCTAAACTAGATAGCACCTTTGTTTAAGAGAAAATATTATCTTCACGTGAAACATCACTTTTAGTTTTCATTTCTTCCCAGATGGACACCCCTAGACAGTGAAAATTGGTAGAATCAGATGTAGCAGCCAGTACTGAATGAAAGAAAAGAAGAAGTTTAAATATCTTGGGGAAATAATGAACCATATATCTCTAGACTTCTTGTTGGGTGAAAAATAGGAAAATTTCTGATTAAAAACTACTGTTTGAGGTTTTCTGTTTCTCACAAGGAAACATAGTGCTTAACTGATGCAACTATGGCCAGGGTTCTTTTGGGAGGAATATCATCTCTAGGGCAAGAATTTCATTTCATCTTGCACTTGGCAAAAAATAAATTTTCATGAAGATTGTGAATTACGGGGTTAAAAATTGCAAGTAGAATGGATCAGGAAATGTTTTAAAAAGATCTTTATCTTTGAGGAGTTTTCTTTACTCTAGGATATTAGCAAGAAAACTTATTGATGGGGTAATGAGCTCTGCTAGTGGCCCAATATGTGTTTGAGCCTTGGCATGAAGGCTGAGTGAGCAAAAACAGGGCAGAGATTTTTGTATTCCTTTTACTCTACCAGTTCTTTTTTCTCACTGAGCTTGGAATACACAAATCAGAGAAAACACACTGTCCGTAGCTTGCTTATCTATACGCACCTCCTTCCTACTTCGCCAACATCTGCCTCCTAGCCAGCAAGTCAAAGTCCTGGTACTGATTGAGTCTTAAAGTCCTGACAGCTTATTCAGTATTCAAAAACAATTTCCTAAAGGCTGCCTCAAATGAAGGTGATGGCTGGGATTGATCCAAAAGTTAATAGTTTAAATAAACTGAAATCAAAGCAAAGGATACTCTCAAAGCATACATCTAAAGGAACCATTTTAAATCCACAAATATGGAAGCCATATACTTTTCCTCAGAGCCCTCTCAATCCAAATTCCAATGGTGTACAGCTATGTATAATTATGATACCCTCTTCTAATAAGCTCAGGTAGAGCCACACTATTCTTCTCAGCATAGCATGCCAGACAATTAAATTTTCATAGAGTAAAATATTGCCCATATTTCACTCTAAGACTTAGTAGAAAGAAAGAATCTGAATACAAAGAAGTGAGATGGAAGAGGTTACCCTGAGAAAAGCAAAGATAGACAACAGTGGTGGTGGCCTTAATGTGAGGACAGGAACTGTCTCAGAGCTACTTAAGGTAAGAGTTAACACCTAATCAGATGTTAGGAGAGAGGATGATGAGGGGAGGAAGAAGTCAGACATGCTGCATAGCTTCTGGCTTTAAAAAAAACTGAAAAGAAATGTGTTTAACTTCAAAATTAATGGCCCTTTATTGAAAATTAACTTCCTATGTGTGACTCATCCAAACATGCAGTAATTTATAAAAAGACAGATGGAACTGGATAGCGCAATAAGATGTGGTAAAGTGACCCAGGAGAGGGACTCAGGGAATCATCGACCCTTCCCAGCTCTGACGCATTGTCTAGTTGCCCATGGGATGGATCTCACCTACTTCAAAATTCTCCTTTCATCTCATTAAATAAAAATGTACACTAGAGAACAATAATACAAAACAATTGAAATCGACGTGCACAGGCAAAAACTGCAGATATCAACTGAAGCAGAGAATTTAGATATAGAAGCTTGTGGAAAGTAATTGAAGCTTAGAGAGGGGCAAAACCAGAGGTGTTAGGCTGGCTGGCTCAGCCTAGACAGAAGGAAATCAACAATGTTTTTCACAGAAATATTCTGGACACATGTCTCCTGGGCAATGTAGGTCTAAAGATCATTTCAGGAAGCTATGATAATAGAGATTATGAGGATAAGGAAGGAAACAAGAAAAGAAAACTATAGATCCCCAGCTGATGTGTAGCCCGATTTCTAGAAGTTTAAGCATCCTATCCTTGCCTCTAGCTTGTCTTCACAATTTTCTCATTTCTTCAAATATCTGAGACCTGAGTCCTACTCTCTTGGTCCCTTGCTATCATGCCTGTCTATACAGATATGGTTAACATACAGTGTTACATATGCATACTGATGTTGATTTCCAATTTCATTTACAAGCTCTGAGGCTGATTGCGAAATAGGCTTTGTTCTACTGCTCCTCGATCTGGAGAAGGATGCTTTCCCAAAATGACTTCAGCTCTCAAAACTAACCTTGGAATCCACTCTTTATGAGATCACAGCTATTTGGAGCCCCCCACCCACTCCAAAGCGTCCAACTTTATTTGGTGTCAAAGAAGTCCTTTAGAGACAAAACACTGTCCTTTGTTGTGCTCTAAAACATCTTTCACAGATGAGTAACCCATTCTAAGATGGGGTGCATTTCCCCCTACATCCTTAGAATGAGTACCCTATGGCCCTGGAGCAATTGTCCTTTTGCTTAAACTGACTCATTTCTTGTCTTTGTTGTTGTTGTTGTTGTTGTTTCAGAGTCTGAATTTTATCATCAGTTATAAAGATGCCTTCACTGTGTTCCCCCAAGAGGCCTTGGATTGCTGGTTCAACAAATTGTGTCAGTCTTAGGTTCTACTAGCTCAAAATTTTAGAGGTGGGTATGTCGATGAATCCCTCTGCAAGAATTATAACACATGTGTAAGCCGAGCGGTAAAACTTATAAGGCTCATATGTTTATGATTCATTTTAATCCTGCCCTATGAAATAGGTGGACTAGAGGTTATTATTCCCACTTTTGAACGACAGAAAATTGCGCTCCAGAGGGGATTTGCGACTTGTGCAAGGCCCCATTGCACAACTGTCTAATTCCTGGTCTAACGCTGCTCCTGCCCTCCCATGGGCCTCTCCATCAGCATAGCTTACACCCGCAGTGAGACCAGCCTTCTCGTGGCAGTCCTGTTTTTCTGAGGCCAAGGATCTGGCAGCTTTAGAGCCCATCTGGTCTCCAGTAGATGAGGCTTTCAGTGATTGGCAGCAAGCCTCATCCTCTAGTCCACTCCATTAAGAATGCTCTGTCTGAACTGCTGAAGGCACGCAAAGCGCTAGGATGTGTAAGTATGCAGCAGAAATCTGCTTTGCATTTGCAGTTTGTAGCCTGCAAACCACAAAGCACTGGTTTTGGAGCTCAAAAGAACTGCAAATGTTTGTGACTGACTACAGTTCAAAAATGGCAGCATTTCCAGTGGGACATTCTTGGAAGAAGATAGAGAAGCTCTATTTAAAACAGAAACTAAAGAGATGGAGGCTAACGGAAAAGTGGTTTATTGAAACCTATCTTGTACCATTTTCCAGATGAGAAGCACAGGCTCTGATAAACATGGCAAGATTTGGTTGAAGTTCTACTATCAATACTTGACAGTGGAAGAGTTCAAACTCAGTCTCCGCGTTCCCACTCTGCCACTCCTGCTGTGACATACGCCCTCAGAGGAAAGTTGTACGTACCGGTTAGTTGCCTTTCTTCTCCTCAGCCAAAGCCTACTACATTCAGCTGTCATATCCTCAAAAGAGGCTTGATGGGGAGGAAGCAGGGAGAAGTAGCAAAATGCCTTGTTTGTGTGCACAAGACAAGCTGAGGACTCCATCCAGCATGATTAAAAGGGAAGCAGTTCCCACTGGCTTTCAGCCTGGCTTATTTTATATCACTTTTAAATCATTTAATAATTCATAACAGGTGATTGATAATATACCTGACTCAGACACCCAGAGGCTTTGTGAGTGAAATGAAGAGAAACGTCGTCTTGGCAAGGTCATTACCCGAGGCATGAGCTACAGATCCTCAATTCTGCTTGCCACTAAAAGTCTGGAAGAGGGTGTTCTGGCTGGGTGCGGATTTGAATGTGCCTCCCACTTGCTTTATGAACCTCAGATAGATATTGATATCTCTGGGGCCCCTGAGGAGGAAAATATACTATTCATTCTTCCAGTGCAGGGCTAAGGTAAGAGTAAACACTAGTTCCCATTGGATTGTGCAATATAACACAAATTTCTATCCTGCATCTTGGAACCTGTGAGTACAGATATACTAGGAAGCTGCTGTCCCTTCCTGGTTAGGATTACACTTCGTTATTTGATTAAATATGGTAGGCAGAGAGATTAATGGGCTAGAAGTTAAAACACCAAAATTCTAATTGAAGCCAGATCTCTTTCTCTTCTCTCTACCTTCATTTCCATATAATGAAGAGGACTGACTGGTATTCAGGGGTGGTTCTATTTCTATCAGAGTGCAGTGGGCCCCATCGTATTCTCACATAAATTTAAGTATTGTACAAACATTTTATATTAATTTTTAAATCATCCAACTATTATAGGTTTATTATGTAACACGAAGAAAATTAAAACATAAAAATCAGATAAAATTTTAACTTTAGTGATAGCTATTGTTAAAATTAGGATTTGGCTATCCATTGCTTTGAACGTTTTTCTTTGCACACTTATGCATAACTATACATTCAATTTTAGTAATTCTTTAAAATACAGTCATACCATAAGTAATACTTTGGAGCCTGTTTTTTTTTTTCACTTCACAATAGATTGTGAATATTTTACAGGCATACAAAGCGTATACCACTCTTTTTATGTTGTAAGTTTGATATACAAGGTCTCTTTCTCCTCTTCACAATCTCTCTAAATTTATGTTTGTTCCTACCCATAAAAGAACCTACTGATTCAGAAAAGGTTATGGTAGTGCGTGTGTGCGTGTGTGTGTGTGTGTGTGTGTGTGTTACGCATTATATAGGTATTCAGATATTAGTAGGCCAGAGGGATAAGAAAGCATGGTCTAAAATAGCATGCTGTATTGGAAATGAAAGAGGTGCAAATAACGACACTGTAAAATACAGAGAATTATAAGAAACTATTTTGAAAATTTATACTCCAATTAATTTTGAGAATCTAGAAGAAATGGTTAAATTTCTAGGTGCATGTACAATACTAAAATTGTACTAAAACCTTGAATAAAACAATAGCCAATAATGAAATTGAGGCAGCAACAAAATCTATGGCAATAAAGCAAAGCTTTAGACCTAACAGAATCACAGCAGAATTTTTCCAGAATTTTGGGGTGCAGCAAATGCTAATACTTCTCACACTTTTCCATGAACCTGAAAACTAGTAAACTTTTTCATGCAAGTTAACGTTATCCAGATACCAAAACCAGGTAAAAAATTAGAAAAAAGAAAAAAAACCTACAGGCCAGGATCCTTAATACTTACAGATGCAAATATTTTTAACGAGATACTTTCAAACAGAAAGCAATAAATTACTAAAAACATCATACATCATAACCAAATTGGCATCATTTCAGAGATGCAAGGATGTCTCAAGAAACATACATCAATGAATATAATACACCAAATAAAGAGAAGAAAGGAGAAAAATCACATAAATACCTCAATAAATAAATTTAAAAATCCCTTGACAAAATTTGTTCATGACTTAAAAAAATCCTGATGAAAAAATAAGCATAGAAGGAACGTATGTCATTTTGATAAAAAAAACATTCATGTAAAGTTGACTGCCCACATCGCACTAAATGGAGAAATAGTGAAAGCATTTCCCCAAAGTCAGCTATGACAAGGGTATTACTATTTTATACAGTACTCAAAGACTTAGCCAGAGAAATTAGGCAAGAGATGAAGCAAAGTTGATACATATAAAACACGAAGAATTCAAACAACTTATTTAGAGATGACATTATCCTTTATGTAGAAGACACCAAAAATTGCAGCCTAGGACTCTTAGAACTAATAAACGTATTCAGCCAAGTTGCAGGATACAAAATCCACAAAAAAAACCTGTAGCATGTTTGCACACCAACAATGAAAGCAGAGAATGATATTAGAAGATCAATTTCACTTGCAGTTGCCTCTAAAAATTAAATATCTTGGAATCAACCTAGGCAAAAAAATTGAAGAACATACACAATAAAACTGTAGTAAGCTGAAAGAAGAAATGGAAGAGGACATTAGAAAATGGAAAGACATCCTCTATTCTTGGATAGGCAGAACCAGTATTATCAAAATGGTCACACTGCCAAAATGGGTATATGTGTTCAGTGCAATTCCAGTTAAAATAGCAACATGATTTTTCACAGGTCTAAAAAAAGATCCTAAAATTTATAAGTAGCCAGAAAAAGTCAGAACAGCCAAAGCAATCTTAAGCAGCAAGTTGAAAGCAAAAACTATCACAAAACCAGACATCAAGTTATATTATACATCAACAGTGACAAACACATGGCATTGGTGCAAAAAACAGACAGGGGAACAAACAACAGAACTTTGGCCAAGCACCTTTAGTTATCTGATCTATGAACAAAGGTCCAAAAGCATACACCAGGGAAAAATAGCCTCTTTGGCAAATAGCGCCGAGGAAAACTAGTTATTCTACATGTAGGAAAATGAAGCTAAACCCACTTCTCTCGTGTACTAAGATCAAAGCAAAACAGTTCAAGCATCTAGATATTGAAACAGAAATACCAAGCCATCTGAAAGAAAATAGGCAAAACCCTTGAAGGCATAGGCAAGGACTTTTTCAAAGAACACCTATTGCTCAATAGATAACACTAACAATCAGCAATTGGGATTACATGAAGTCAAAGATCTTCCGCACAGTAAAAGAAATAACATTGTGAAGAGAGAATTCATAGAATGGGGAAAATTTGCAAACTGCACTTTGGACAGAGGGCTCAGAATCCAGAATATCTAAATAACTGTAAACAACTGACTCTCAAAAATTAAAGACCAAATCACAAAAGGGCAATCAAAGTGCACAGAGAGTTTTCAGAAGAAGAAATTCAAATGGACAACAAACGAAAAAAATGTCCAACATCTTTAGCCATTAGAGAAACGCAAGTCAAACAGCAATAAGATTCCATCTTACTTTAGCAATAATGGTTGTAAATAAGAACTCAAAAAACAACAAATGCTGATGAGATTGTGGGAAAAAAAGAACTCCTGTGTTCTGTTGGTGGGATTGTAAACTAGTACAACGATTGTGGAAAACAGTATGGAGAGTCCTCAAAAAATTGCAAAGAGATAACCATCTGACCAAGTCATCTCTGTTCTGGGTATGTTTCCTAAAGAGTTAAAGACATCATGTAATAGTGATACATGTATATCCATGTTTATAGCAGAGCAACATATAATAGCTAAATCTTAGAAGCTGTCTATACGTCCATCAACAACTGAATAAACAAAACGTAATATATATATATATATATATATATATATATATATATATATATATATAATGTGTGTGATGTAACTCTATTGTGCCCTAAAGACGGATAAATTTGAGTCATTTGTAGGCAAATGGATGCATCATGAGACCATTATTCTCAATGAAATGAATTAGACACACAAAGTTAAATATTACATAATTTCTTATATGTGAAAACCAGAATACAAACAAAATATAAATAACTAAAAGAATTATGGTAGAAAACAGGGAGATAGATTTTATGGACAGGGAAAGAGGATGGTTGGGTATAAGAGGGTGAGAATGAGAAAAAGGAAGTAAAAATTAAGATACATTATGTATAAGCACCATTTCCACAAGTTGAAAGTAATTAATATATTGTAAATACATATTAATAAAAAGAATAATTTGGGAGAAACAGCATGCTTTACTATTTAGAGTTAAATTAAGAAACAAATACTTCAAGGTATTATATATCTGTAATAATTTGTTATATCTCAGACAGAAACTAATCCCACAGAGCACGATGACATTTTAAGGTTACACACTGCGCACATTCTTTTTGATATCTTGTCACCTAGCCATATATTTTCAAAACAAAACATCTAACATTCCTGGATACCATGATCTACACTTGTTGGTAACAGAAGGTGACTACTCATTAACAAGCTTCTCTACTTCATGTATGATCTGATTTAGATTCTTATATAATTAAGGCCCCTCAGGGAACAATGACCATCTGAAAAGAAGACAGACATTTTTGAAGTATTGACTTCTAAAGTAACTTGTAAAAATAATTCCATAAACATCACAATCACCACGGTTCTTGGAACCCCATCCGTAGCTTTTGTGCACATAGAAAGGCATCTAGCCCCATCCACAGTGTAGATGCCTTTGTGGCATTGCCGTCCTTTTTACCTGAAGGTGTAGCTCTATTTTCTTTATAATAAATTCTACCTATACTTTTGTGCAACCACTTGTATGTCCTGATTGAATTATTTTACTAACAGCACAAGAACCAAAGAAAGTGAATGACTGTTTCCTAACTGTCCTCGGTCCCGTCTCCTGGTGATATAGTCACATTTGCTGTACTTTTAAAGCAGCGTTTTTTCCACTTTTTTTTTCATTTCCTATCCCTAAACATTCCTGGCTTTCCTCTACATATAAAAAATAACCAACATTTGCATAAACATCCTCTCTATTTAAAGAAAACTCTCAAAACTCAACTGTAAAATATTTCTAGCATGACATATTGAGGTATGATAGAAGAAACAAAGATAGAAAGGAGACAAGAAAAAACTTAATTTAAAAACTGTATTTTCTTAAAGACTGGAACTCCAATATACACCAGAGTTACTTAAGTTTATCCATGTCAGTACTGTATAGCTTTACTCCCTAGGCTTGATTTCATTTTTTCTTCCCATCCCACCATACAACAATCCCTTAAAAATACAATAAGTCCAGAAATAGGCTTCATTGATAAGGTAAAGGGCAGAAACTCTGACCTTAACATAGAAAATATATGTTCTAAGATGTCAAAAAATGTTTTGGGAGAAAAGAGATCACCCATTTTCACAATACAATTGCCTCGAGCAATGGTCATGTTTTATGTTTATGGTATCAGAATCAGAATCAAGACAACAACAGTCGTCTGGTCTTCTAAATATTTATTACACACACTCAGTTCATTAACCAAATTAGCAACAAGTAATAAAAGCTCACGCATAACACATCTAATGAGGGAAAGAAAACAAGTCTCTAAAAGAGTCTCTATTACCTTCCAGGAGAGTCTCAACTTTAAAGAGATTCTCAACCTCGACATAATCTTACCAGTGTCCCCAGGCGTGATGACTCAAGTCTGAGGTGAAGTCCACAGCCAGGGTCTGACTTAGAGGAAATCCAGAAGAGGTCCAGCACAGTGGGAAGCACCAGTGGGGAGTCAGTCTTGTGAATAGAGGACTCTGGCCTGACCCTGGCCTTCCTGTCTAAGCTCTCCTGAGCTTGGGTGTTTAGATTGTGATCTTCAGCCTTTTATTAGGCACAGGGTCATTTCTTATCAGTGCCACCTTATGGTTGGGTTATTTGCATATCAGTGCCTAGCTCTAATATCTTACCATTGGTTAATATACATATCAGGGTGCCTAACCCTGGTGTCTTAGGTGTCATTTTTCAACTTGAGGAACAGGTGCTAATACATAATGTATCTTAATTTTTACTTCCCTTCTCATCTCCTCCTGTGATGGCAGTATGAACATATTTTTGTACACGAGCCTGTAGGCAAGCGCCATGGCATTAGTTATGTTCCTTATACAATGAAGAGAACCTATGTCTTTCTCCTGATTTAAAAAATAAAGGCCATTCTTTCACCTGTAAATGAGCCGTTATCTTTCTACCTGTGAGTACTCCATCAATTTTCTGCCATAAACCAAATAAAAACTTTCTACAAATTAAAAAAATTCATATATTTCTACCACTAAAAATACTAAATAAACATTCTCAGGTTCAGAGTACAAGACTCCACTATCTTCAAAAGGCATTCATCTTGTTTGTATTTTAATTTTTGCCTAACAAAACATTTTTTGAGACAGAGTCTTACTCTGTATCCCAAGCTGGTCCAAAACTCACTATGTAATCCAGGCTAGCCTTGGACACATGGCAATCCTCCTGCCTCAGCCTCCCAAGGGCTGAGATTAAAGGTGTGCACCTCCACATCCAATTTATGTGTTGCTGACGAATCTAACTCAGGGTGTTGCACTTGGTAGGCAAGCACTTTAACTGCTGCGCGGTTCCTCCAGCCCACCAAATAAAACTTTTTATGCCTGTCATTAATGCATATTGAAAATTCTGTGACAAGAGTCAGCAAACTTACAACCTGTCCCATAGGTATGGTGAGTTCAGTATCCTCACCTCTACTTTGAAGAACATTGGTGCCCAACTGATGAAAGTGTGAGGAGCTTCATTGACCCACTCTCTTCAGTGAAACTGGTGAAAAAAATATTTTTAAGCACTTAAAAATTCTGAAATGTTCAAGACAAACTGCAAATTGAATAATATCTCTTCAAGAAATTCTATAAAAATTTATTAACAAAGGCAGTAGTGTATGATATTTGAACAAAGACGGCTCTTTACCACCCTTCTTCTAGTTTAATAATGTGTAGATTCAACTTCAAACTATGAAGCCAAAAACAGAACTTCTTCCCCCACCACACAGTAAGAATATTTTCTTCACATTGTGACAGGAGGTAGTGGGGTTGTAAGCAGTAAAAGACACAGGAAAGATCCTCCAGAAATGGAGAATTTGCTGGAAAGCAGGGTTGTCAAAACAGCAACTGGCTATAACTCCTAACACGACTCTCCAAACCTACTTAACCGATAAATGTTAAGTAGTTAAGAGACCAGAGGGAAAGATCTTAAGGGAAGAGCACTTCTAAGGCTTGTTAAGTGTGGGCTTAAGCAGCTACTTAAATGTGGAAACTCTAGCAACCAGCCTTAGCAACCAAGCTGCTTAGCATAGGACAGCCCCTCACCCAGGTCATCTATTAAAGACCCTAGACAGTGAGCCACATGGGCCAATCACGTCTCTGGGTTCCTTCCTGACTCATGGAAGCTTTACCTTCCTTACTTCCCCTTCTATACTTTTCCCAATAAAGTGTTCACTTCACAACTTGCCTTATGTTATCCATGACTTATCCTTCAAGCTCATGGAGACGTGAATGCTGCATAGAGGCCCAGTGAATTTGGGGTCTGGTAGTACAAGTCCTCACAAGAACAGGATTATAACATTGCCCCCAGATATTCATTGTTGATGCTGAGTGTGGGAGTGTTCAATCTGAAGATGGGAGGTGCATTCTTCTGCCTAATTTTCACTCATAAAATGAAGAATATACTTTAAACACGATGTGCCTACCCAGCTTGTGAATGGAAATGTTTACCCTGTGTTATTTTATGTTGGAAGTGCTGAACTCTTTGGTTGTAACAGGAGCTCACAGCTCAGTTTGTCTTGTGCCTCAGAGAAGACTTTGGACTTGGATTTTTTAGCAGCGCTGGAACTATTTGGACTTTAGCAACTCTTGGAAAAGAACTAAATACATTTTTGTGCAAGGAGGTAGCCATAAGTCCTTTGGCACAGGGGCAGAATGTAGTGGTTTGGATCTGAAGTGTCCCCCCAAAACCTCATGTTCCTATGGATACTGTGTAGGGTTGGGAGCTGGGGCCTGGCTGGAAGGGGTGGAAACTTAGGGTTTCACCTGGAGCGGTGTGGACTGGTTCTATCCTTCCTCCCAGCCTCTTTTTGTACCACCATGTTGTTAAGATCTCTACCACTGCATCTCTGGCTCTGGCCCCGCCCCCACTCCAGCCCTGCCATGTGCTTCCATCATTTAACCAGCTGCCCACCTGTGAATGGACTGTGACCTTCTGAAATTGTAAGCTACAATAAATCTTTTCTCCATAAATTGTGGATGTGGGTCAAAGTGATGAAAAAGTAACTAAGACAATAGGGATGTCAGATTTTAAGAGGACAATATTTTGAAATAGTTATGTAAATAATAAATATTTTCATAGAACTAAAGGATAGTTTGATTAAATAAGTAAAGAGAAATATGACGCTAATACTTATCAACCAAATAGGATCAATGAACAAATTTTAAAAGAACCAAAATTACAATTCTGGACATGATAAGTCCAATAACTAAATTAAAATACTCACTAAAAGAATTCGAAAGTAAAATTGAACTTGAAGAAAATGAAAAAACTGCCAAGTTAGAGATAAATGTCTAGACATAATATAAGATAAAGAACATAAAGGGGGAAAGAGATGAAAAATAAACTGTGCTTCATAGAAATTTGGGACACTATTGAACAAAATGAGAAGAGAAATAAAAAGACATATATTTGAATAAATAACAGCTGAAAACATTCCAAATATAATAAGCTGCAACGAAGATAAAAATCAGGTACTCATCTACAGATACCACAAAATAAAATTTCTGAAAATCACAAAGCAGAATAAAATCTTGAAAGTATAAAAGGAAAAATAACATATCACTTGCAAGACTAAGCCAATGACGTTAGTGGCTGATGTCTCAGCAGAAACAGCGAACATGAGAAGGCAGCAGGATATGATATTCAAAATGCTCAAAAGAAGACACTATCAACAGTGTAACTAAAGACATAAATTATTGGAAGTGATTAAAGATACAAATAAATGGTCAAGTACACTTTGTTCATTAATTGAAAAACTTGCCATTGCCAAGTTGGTAATATTCCCTCAATTAATCTAAAAATTCAATATAATGCCAGTAGAACTCCATTTGGCTTTTCATTACAAATTGACAAGCTGATTTCAAAATTTAGAATTGCAAGGCAGAATCAATAGTGTCTTCTGGATAGCAATATCAATATTCGGAAAATGCATCATTGTTAAATTACAGACAAAACATTATAATTTTTAAAACAAAATCAGAAAATTTGTTGCTGGTGAGAATACTGCTATAATGTGATAATTGTGTCTCCTAAAAGGTCATGTACTGAAATCTTCTTCCCCAAGGTGAGAGAACACTTAATGGTAGAAGACTACAAATTTTCCACAAATATCAAGAAAAAGTGTTAGTAGTACACTGTAACCAATGAAGTATTGTCTTAATACAGTAGATTATTATTTAAAAACTAATTGTATTTTACACTTTCAAAGAACAATTTAAAATTCAGATTAAGAAAATAGTTTACTCACAGAGGTACCAAACAGAATAAAGCATAGAAATAAACTTTGCAAAAAGTTTTTAAAAAGATGCAAAACTTTGCTGGAAGTAATTAAGGATATAAATAAGTGGTAAAGTGTACATTGTTCATGCATTGAAAAAATTAACATTGCCAAGTTGATAATATTCCCTAAATTAATCTAAAGATTCAATACAGTGCCAGTAGAACTCTAGCTGGCTTTTCATTACAAATTGACAAGCTGATTCCAAACTTTATAGAGAATTACAAGGAACAGGGTTTGGGGAGGCATAATTCAGTGGTTAGGGTGCTTGCTTAGCTAGTGTAAAATCTGGAGTTTGATAGATCAGCACCAGAAAATCCAGGCATGGTGGCACACATTTGCAACTCTAAGGAAGCTGGGGCAGAAAGATTGCCATGTGTTTGATAACAGTCTGGGCTACATAGTGAGTTCCAAACCAGTCTGGACTACAGAGTGAGATCCTGCCTCAAAAAACAGAAAGAGGAAGAAGGAAGGAAGGAAGGAAGGAAGGAAGGAAGGAAGGAAGGAAAGAAAGAAAGAAAAGAAAAGAAAAGAAAGAAAAGAAAGAAAGGAAAGAAAAATGAAAAAAATATCACAAGGGTCAAGAGAATATTTCTAAATATCCTGAGAATAACAATAAAGTAAAAACAAATCATGTCCTCATTTCAAAACTTACTACAAAGCAATGATAGTGTGGTGTTAGCATAACGATACTCACACACACAAATGAAATACAACTGAGAACTCAGAGAATAAGCCTTACATCTCTGTTCAACTAATTTTCAACAAGAATGATGAGACCATTTAAAGAAGAAAGAAAAATCTTTTCAATGTACTCCTGAAAGAGGTAAATAACCACATTCAGAAGAATAGAGTTGGATTCACAGTTTATATCATATGTAAAAATTAACTCATAAAGATTCAAATATAAGAAGTAGCACTGTGAAGCCATTATACAAAAATAACAAAGCGGTATGAATACTTACCAGTTGGTCTTCTGGAGATGCAATCATGATTTGCCACTTTGGACATTAAGCTATATTAGTAATAAATGAAGGCTCTGTATATTTTTAAGTCATGATGAACTGTTAAGTAATTGCACTCATATTAAATGCCCTATGATCACTAAAGACAATTATGCTGCCTAGATAATGCTAGATTAAAATCAATTTAAAAGAGGAAAAAGAGAAAAATATAAAAGTAGATATGTCAGTCTAGGAACTTGGCACAAGATTAATAAATATAACACCAAAACATAAACAACAGGAGAAAAAATAGATGAACTGGACTAGTCTTTATTGAAATAAGTTTATTTTTTACTAGTGTAAGTTGTTCCTTTTGCCTTTTTGTTAAAAAAATTTTTTGTAAACTTTGTGTTATTTTCTGTTTTCTTTTTTTTCATTTTTGATACTTTACCTAATTCTCTTTGACTTCCAATAGATTTTTATCTCATTTTTGTTTATTTTTGTTTCCCTTCTTTCTCTTTTTCTTCTAAAACTTAAGTATTTCATCAAGAAAGTGAAAAATAAAACAAGATGATGGTGGCATAGAGTCCCAAAGTTAGCAGCAACTTACAAGCCCATCATAAAAGTAAGTAATAGCTAAAAAAATTCCCTGAACAATTTGACTACAAGAAAGACAAGAAATTAAGAGGAATTAAGAGGTGGCCAAGAGAAAAATTAGAAACCTCATGGAAGCTGCAGAATCTAAAGACAACATGAAGAGGTGAACACGGCAGTTGGGAAGCCATCTTTGCTTCCCGGTGAGCAACCACCTGACATAAGGTAAACATATGTAAAGAACTAAACAATTAATACCCATTACCAGCCTCCAGAGGAAGCCTATAGTTACTGCAAGATGCAAATGCAATGTGAGTTTTTTACCTAGAAGAGACTCCTTTAGCTCAGGAAGCAGCTGAGAGAAGCAATTCTTGGCAGTTTTGTACTAGGTGATGATAGAAAAAGGACCTACTCTGAGAAGATTATTAGTTTCAGATGCATCGGGAATAAGAAGTTACGACAGGCCACACTTTAGGGACTCGGGAGGCACTCTTAACCAGTAACCGAAAAGAAGTTGTCACAAGAGATAGTCATGAAGTGGAACGAGCAGGCTGTAGACTTCCTGAATAATTTGAGCTGAGGCAAGAACAGGTCATGAAGAGCAGATTGGTTCCACCCACTGTCTGTAGAAGCCAGGACAGCTGTCAGCAGTTTGCAGAGGGATGTTGTTCTAAAAGTGTTTGAGCCCATCAGAACACTAGGTCCCCTCTCTGCCTACTTCCAGGACAGTTCTCAGTGGTCTTTTGGCTCTCCCCCACTGCACATATGCTCAAAAATATGCTTCAGCTTGGACTTTGGAGGAAAGGCGGCCCTCAGACAAGAAGCACACCTTTGTAGATTCTGCCATGGAAGGATGGGGACAGGTCTTAGAGTGTGTGAAGAACCATAGAAGGCCACAGTTTGATTAGAATTCCTCTCCCCCATATCTGGTAGACCCCAAATACCAAAGAACCTAGAAAAAGAATACTTACTGAAATAAGTTTGTTTTTTGCTATTGTAAGTTGTTCCTTTTGCCTTTTTGTTAAAAAATATTTTTTGTAAACTTTGTGTTATTTTCTACCTTTTGCTTTTTTGTTTTTCTTGTTTTTGATACTTTGTAATTCTCTTTGACTTCCAATAGAATTTTATCTCATTTTTGTTTATTTTTGTTTCCCTTCTTTCTCTTTTTCTTCTACAGAATGAACCTTGTTCTCAGTCCATGCTTTCTCTATCCCACCATTATTAATGTTACTATTAAGTATTAATGATTTGTAGCTATATAGCTTAGTCTATTAAGTGTTAATAACGTTTTTCTATTTAGATATGCTTAGAAGACTAATGTAAATATTCTTTCTATTATTAATAATGGTATAGTATTTTCTATTCTATCTTTGTAATAAGTCAATATTTAGTTTGCCTGCATGTATTAATAGTATAAATCACATTTCTAATATTAAAGAGATAATAGTTGCAGCATTCAATTGGTTATTATAATATGTCAATAATTGGTTTGTCTTATGTTATGTAATTAATATTGAGCCTTTTCCTACTGTTAAAGGTGGAAGAATGGTTGATCTTAATGTATTTTCACTCTATACTAGAGATAACCCAAGTAGGAGCAGAGTTTTTCTATGCTAACTTATCTGCAGACTTTAGCAACAGAACCATGAGAAAACAAAGCCTCCTAGTTCCTTATTTGTTGCTGAAACAAGACATCTAACAACTACAACTTTTAGCTCATAGTTTCAGAAGGTCTTCCTCCATTCATAGGTGACTGGCAATAGTGGGAGCTCAGGACAGAGGCCTAGTTGGAGGAAAGCTGTTTATGGTAATGTAACAGGAAGCAGAATGGATGAGGAAGGGTAGAGCTACCATATATAAATCCTTCCAGGTCAATCTCCACTTATCTACCCTATCAGACCAGGCCCCACTTCTTAACAGCACATGAAATCCATGTAAAAACCATAATATCTAAATACATGTGGTTTTAGGAGAACAATACAGATATAAACTACAACACAAAGCAAGAAGATACCTCCAAAATGCCTAACTTTTCAAAAATCGATCTCATAGGCCTTGTAATAGAGGAATTATAGGAAAAGAATTCAAAAATAAATAGTGAAAATATTGATCAGTTCAAACAAAAAGTATTTATAAAAATTTAAAAGATTTTTACAGAGTTTAAAAAGAAAGTTACTAAACACATGCTGTTCTAAATGGATAAGAAGTTTACTGAATTCATAGAAAGCACAAAATAATGTGACTTAGATAAACTAGGCAATACAAAATATGAAGAACTAATGTGGTAAAGAAGTAGAAAATTAGGGGCTGGAGGAGTGGCACAATGGTTAAAGTGCTTGCCTAGGAACCACAAGACCCTGAGTCTGATTCCTCAGTACCATATGAAGCCAGATGTGGTAGTGCAAGCCTGTAATCCCAGCACACAGGAAGCTGAGGCAGGAGGAATGGCATGATTCTAAGGCTAGCCTGGGGCTACATAGTGAGTCCAGGACCAACCTGGTTGACAGAGTGAGACAATGTCTCAAAAAAAAAGGTAGTAGATAGAAATTCAGGAAAAAAATGAAGACTAAAATTCAGGATATGAAAATCTAAGATTATGATAAACTGGCACAAACATTGTCATGACAGAATATCACAAAGGGATAAAATTGGCATAGTAGAATACTGTACTAGTCATATTCTAAAAACATGACAGCAAGAAAGCTGGACACCAACAACTAACAGATGACTCAAAGAAAATTAACCTAATATTCATGCGGGAAAATTAGAGAGCAACACAAAAGATAAAAAGAATTTATGTGCCAAAATTGCAGCAGAAAATTAATTACCAAATCTAGGGAAAGAAATTAACATTGACATACAGGAGGTACAAAGCACACCAAATAACCTGGAGTAGAAAATAATTTCTCCACAACACATCATAGCTCAAATCCTAGAAATCTAACACAAAGAGAAAATACTAAACAGCAAATAACCCACAAAGTCAAGTTTATCAGATAACTGTGAACTTCTCAGCACAAATCTTAAAGGCCAAGAGAATTTTGAGTGAACCTATAAACTCCATAAGAAAGCGTCGAACTGTATTTTTGAATCCAGTAATTTTAACCCTCAACATTGACTGAAAAGTTAACATTTTCTATAAGAAATAAACTCTAAAGAAATTTATAACCAGTAAACAAACATTACAGAAAATACTAAAGAAAATCCTAGGGGCAGGAAGACTATGGAAGTCACCAAAATACCCATCAACAGACCACTGGATACACAAACTGTGGTATTTATACACAATGGAATACTATGCATCTATAAAGTCCAACAGCGTGGAGGCTTTTGCAGGCAAATGGAAGAAACTTGAGAACATCATGCTTAGTAAAGTGAGTCAGAAGCTGAAGGTGAAACATCGAACGGTCTCTCTGATATGAGAGACCCAGATCACAACTATCTCATGGAACTTAAAACGAAATGAACGGGGGGGGGGGGGGGGGGGGGGGGGGGGGGGGGGGGGGGGGGGGGGGAGCAGGGACAAAAGGAGAGCGGGAAAGTCCTTATCACCTAGACAACATACGTATATGCACAAAATGCGCAATTTCATTGTAAACCTTAAATTTTGCACTTATACATATCAATAAAATGGGAATAAAAAGATCCTAGAAGGGAGAATACATCAAAAGAGGAGAAAATTCAAATAAAAGAAAAAACAAATGATCAACATTCAAAAATAAGGAGGTGACAGAATTTAGTAATTATCTTACAATATTAACTCTCAACACCAATAGTCATAACCCTCTAGTCAAAAAACCCAGAGTGGTATGTTAGATCAAAAACAAAACCAAACCGTTAGTTGTTTGCGAAAGAAATATCTCCACGAAAAATACATAGATTGAAAGCAAAGGATAGAGATCCAAACTCCATGCAACTGGAACCCCAAATCAAGATGGTGTAGCTATATTATTTTTGGACACATTGCATTCAAGCCAAAACTGGTCTGAAGAGACACACATGAATATTACATAGAAATTTTTTAAAAAATCAACAGAAAGGGATCACAATTATAAATATATATTCACTCTAAATCAATAGAACAGAAACGACTGGACATGAAGAAAACAATGTGCTCCTATACAGTCATAGTAGGTGATTTTCATACTCTAGTTTCGCAAACAGGTAAACAGACAAAAATACACAAATCAGCGCTAAACTGTACCATGGACAAATAGTTGTGAAAGATACAGTGCTTCATTCAACATCCTCACAATGTACTTTTCACAGCAGTGCATGGAAATTTTTCCAAAAGAGACTGTATTTAGGCGGGAAGACATGGTTAAATAAATACAAAGAAGTTAAAATAATAATTCCCATTATACTTTCAGATCAAAGTACAATGGACGTAGAAATCAACAACAAAAGAAACTATAGAAATTATACACGTAGAGACTAAGTAACACATTATTGAGCAATGGAAGGACCACAGAAGAAACCAGTGAAGAAATTAAAAATTTCCTAGAGACAATTAGCAATGGAAGTGCATCATACAGAGATATATGAGACATGATGGCAGTGGCTATTTACACTGGAAAATAGAGCATTCCCAAATGAACAAATAAATGATGCATCTTATGGTCCTGGAAACATAAAAACACCATCACAAAAGCAGTAGAAGGAAAGAAATTATAAATATGATAGCAAAAGTTTAAAAAATAGAGACAAATGTTGGGAGCTAGGGCAGGTTTAGGGGAATAAGAGGGCATAAAAAGTAGAAGGAACAGGATGTGAAATTGACATGATACATATATGCACAAAATTTCTCAAGTTCAATATGACTATTGTGTATTGCATACACTTATGAATAAAAAATAGAGGATGGCTGGGGCATAGGTCAGTGGGTAAAGAACTTGACTAGCAAGCATAAGACCCTGAGTTCAATTCCCCAGCACCACATAGACTGAGCGTGGTGAAGCATGCCTGTAACCCCAGAACTGTGGAGATGGAGGCAGGTGGATTGTCGAGGATTGCTGAGAGTTCAAGGCCAGCCTGGGCTAACCCTGCATCCAAAAAAGAAGAAAAGAAAGAGAGAGAGAAAAAAGAAAAGGAAGGAAGGAAGGAGGGAGGGGCAGGGAGGAAGGAAGGAAGAAAAATTAGTGAAAAATAGAGATCAATTTTTTAAAAAATCAATGAATCTGAGAGTTGGTTCTTTGAAAGAATAAATAGCATCAATAAAACGCTTACCAAAATAACAAAAAGAGAAAAAAACCACATAAATGCAATTGAAACTGTCTTAGTTACTTTTTCCTTGCTGTGACTCAATACCCGACACTCACAAATTTAGGAAAGGTTTATTTTAGCTCACAGTTCCAGATGGTCACAATCCATTCAGGGGCGGCCGGCAGTAATCAGAGTACAGGACAGAGGCAGAGGTGGAGGCAGCTTCTCAGGACATCACAAACAGGAAGGCAAGCTGAGACCAGTTGAGACAAGTCCCAGTCCTCCGGAAAGGCAGGTGCAGCTTATATATCCTTTCAGGTCTCCGCCCAGCAATTAGCCCCTCCTGCATCCAGGTGTGGCCAATACACACCGTTAATCCTAACTCACACGCCTTTAGTCTTAACTGTAATCCACCTCTCCAGGCTAGACCCCAATTCACCAACATCACATGGTTCCATAGACAATCCATAACATCAAAATACATGAGACTTTTGGGGGACACCCCAGATCCTAACCACAACAGAAACAAAAAGGTGAAATCACAAGGGTCAGTGCTGTCCCAAGGGAAACCAGTACTCCTTACACTATAATGCTTAGCAAACTCAACCTGGCACAAAAGGCTAAGTATCACATGGGCCCACATACATGAGAAAGCCAAACTATAAATGACTAAGAAAGCTAATTGGAAGCGAGGCTGGGAAATAGGAGGATAGACTTCTCAGAAATGGAAAGAGGATGTAGGGTGAGGAAAGGGGGAAACAGGTAGTGGGAGGGAAGAGTTCAAAAATTGATATGCATGTGCACCAATTTCTGTATGTAATTGATAGGCAGATGAATCTCTATCACAAACATACACAAATAAAATTTAAAAACAAATCAATCAGTGCTGAAATCCAGGGTATTATAAGCAAACTTGGAGAGTCAATAAATAAGAGAACCTAGGAAAAAATGGATGAATCCTAAACACATATGGATGAGATACCAAAATTGAACCAAGAATATATACAAACCCGGAACAAAACTGAAAAACTAAGAAACAGTTTCTCAATAAATAAAACCCCTCAAGCCAATTGATTTGAGAAAGATCTAATCCTGAGGCTGGAGAAGTGGCGCAATGGTTAAAGCACTTGCCTTGCGGGCGCAAGGCCCTGAGTTGGATTCCCTCACAGCACATAAATCTGAGTTTGGTGGCACACACCTGTAATTCCAGCACACGGGAGGCTGAGGCAGGCAGATTGCCCTGAGTCCAAGGCCAGCCTGGGCTACACTGTGAGTTCAGGACCAGCTTGGGCTACAGAGCAGATTTAATTCAGTACTTGTCAAATTGCTCCATGAAATTGAAAAAGAAAAAACACTACCAGACTCATTCCTGGAAGCTAGCATTATCCTGATACCAAATCAGAAAAGGACTTAACAAAAAAAGAAACCTATAGGCCAATTTCCTCACTGAGTACAGATGTGAAACTCCTTAACAAGATACCCACAATTAGAACACAAAAATTATCAGAAAGATCCAACACCATGGGAAAAGGTCTTCACTAGTAACACTTCAGACAAAGGATTAATACCTATAATACACAAGGAAATAAAGAGCATAAAAGCCCTAAAATAAATGACCACATCAAGAAGTGGGCAGGTAAAATGAAAAGGAACTTCTCAGAAGAAGTGCAAATGTCCAACACACATATGAAACAGTGTTCTTCGTCACTGGCCATCAGAGAGATGCAAATAAAAACAACACTGAGGTTTCACCTCACTCCAGTTAGAATGGCCTACATGAAGCACTCAAAAAAACTACAATTGTTGCTGAGGATGTGGAAAAAAGGGACTCTACTCCACTGCTGGTGGGAATGCTAGCTGGTACGACATTACGGAAAGCAGTCTGGAAGTTCCTCAGAAAGCTGAGAATGGAAATTCCATTTGAACCAGCTACTGCCCTATTGGGCATATTCCCAAAAGCATTAAAGTCAATGTACCAAAAAGACTCATGCATGTCCATATTTATAGTAGCATAATTCATAATAGCTAAACCCTGGAAGCAACCTACCTGCCTACCCATACAGGAATGGTTAAATAAGATTTGGTAACTCTACTCAGTGGAATACTATGAAGCCACAAAGCATTTGAAGGAAAACGGGGCCACCTACATTCAATAATGCTCAGTGAAAAGTGGAGCAAGCACAAGAGACTGACTGTAGGTGGATGTCCCTCTTGTGAAATGCACAAAAATAATGACATAAAAAGACTCCAACATGAATGGCAGGGTAGAGAGGCAATGGTCAGATAGGAAAGGAGTGAACCTCAGAAAAAGGGGCGGACACAGACGCTCACAAATTCCACATACTCCATGGTACTAATGTGTTACAGAATTCAGAATTCATGTACTTACAAAAATGTTAATTATGTCACACGAATAGTTTTACAAAAAAAAAAAGCTTATAGCAAAAAAAAAAAAAAAAAGATCAAACACCGTGACCAAATTGGATTCATTCCAGGAATACATTGACAGTTCAGCATAAGTCAATAAATGTAGTAAATCACGGAAACAGTAGCAAGGACAAAAAAAATCACATGATTGTCTCAAAAGATGCAGAAAAAGCTTTGACGAAATCTAACATACATTCATGATTTTTTAAAAAGCTGATGAAAATAGTTACAGAAACAATCAAGCTGATAAAAGCCATTCATGACAGACCCACTGCGGACATCATACTCAACAGAAGAAAAATACAAAAGCTTCTTTCCTAAAGTCATTAACAAGACAAGGGGCTCCTCTCTCACTACTCCTGTTTAACATAGTACTCAAACCTTAGCAAGACCAGCCAGGCAAGAGAAGGAAATAAAGGATAAATGTACTGGAAAGGAAAAAGCTAAAATATCTTTATTTGAATATAATGTGTTCCTTTACATAGATGACTGGAAAAAGTCTACCAGAAAACTCAGATGTAATAAGCAAATTTAGACAAGTGAAAGGATGTAAAATCAATACGCAAAAATTTATAGTGCTCCTGTTTAACAACTATCGATTCTGTGAGAAAAAAATAAGAAAAGCAACCGGATTCACAGAAACTTCCACAGGAAATACCAACAGCATTTCTCACAGAACTAGAAAAAAAGTCCTGAAATTTACATTGAACCAGAGGTGACTCAGAATAGCCAAAGTAATGCTAAGCTGTGAGACGAAAGCAAGAGGCATCCCAATCTGGACCTTACTTAAGTTATAGTAAAAGTAACAGGGAAAAAAGTGCATGGCATTGGCCAAAAAAAACAGACAGGTGGGCCAACGGAACAGAATTGAGGGCTCAAAGTCAACCTCCAACACCTTCAGCCATCTCACCTTTTACCAAGGGACAAGAAATATACACTTGAGAAAAGATAGCTTCTTTACATAATGGTCCTGGGAAATTGATTTTGTATATGCAGATGAATGAACTATATGTTTCACCTTGTACTAAAATTAGATCAAAATGGACCAAACAGCTAGGTATTAAGACAGAAACAGCGGACAACCTGGAAGATAAAGTAGGCAAACACTCTGAGACATAAGTATATTCAAAGAGTTTCTCAACAAGACACTTACTGGACAAATGATAAGACCAAAAATCAACAAATGAGATTATATCAAATTTCTGAACAGCTAAGGAACAAATCAACAGGATGTAGACAGAATCGATGAAATGAGAAAAACCAACATTGCCAGCTACTCCTTCGTAGAATATACAAAGAACTAAACAAAAAATAGGCTCCCAAAAATAAGATACTCAAATAATATGTAGGAAAATGGATGCACTTGAGGCTATTACATGTACCAAAATGAGTCCGACACAGAAGGTTAAATATTTCATATTTTCTTTAAGATGAGGAATCCAAAGTATAAATAAATAAAAGCAATATGAGTGATGGGAGAACACCAGAAGTCAGAGTTTGTTGAGGGGAACAGGGGACTGTAAATCAGAGAAAAGAGGGTGCCGGGGAAGAAAAATTAAGATGATTACGATTCAATATCTATATGCATCAATACCCCAAGTTCAATGGAATTATTGTGTGTTGTATTTACATACTAATAAAATGATAAATTGGGAAATTTTTGAAAAAATTTCATATGCATGTAAAAATGCCAAAACCAAAACTCAGTATTCTGTGTAATATTATGTAGCAATGGAATTCTTTTGCATGTGGATAATCAAGTTTCTCTGGACCATTAATTAGAAAGGTTGTTTTTTTTTTTTTTTCCTCCAGTGTATGTTTTTTGGCTGCTTTGTTAAAGATCAGGTGCCAGAAAATGCTCGTGGGTGTTTCTGTATCCTCACTTCTACTTTATCGGTCCATCTGTGCTTTTTTTGGTGCCAATATCATGTGGTTTTATCACTGTTGCTTTGTAATATAACTTGATGTCTGAAATCGTGATGGCTCCAGATTTTGTGCTGTTGCCTAATATTGGTTTGTCCATTCTCAGTCTCTCCGGATTCTGTATAAATTTTAGGATTTTATTCTAGTACTGTGAAAAATGTTGATATTTTGAATAGAACTGCACTGAATCTATTCATCAGTTTTGGTGCTATGGTAATTCTTTTTTTCCCACTATTTTTATTAATATACAAATGTAATACATAGTACTTACAATGAATTTGGGTGTTTCGTACATCTATGTATCACATCGACTTCACAATCCCTTCCCATCTTCTACCCTCCCACTCCCTCCCTGTCCCTTTCCCCGGCTCCGGCTATCACTTCATATGGTTCCAAAGAATGTCTGTGTTCTGGGTTTTCCAAGTCCGAGAAACCATACGGTGTTTAACATATTAATCTTCCATGCCTAAGTCATTTCACTCAAGTCACCACTCTACCCCAGCTTCTTATTCCTCTAATGCGTTCGTAGTAGTCAAATGTTGATATCTCCTCTCTGAATCCAACCAATCCCTTCATTGGGATATTCACCAAAAGTTATTTTTTCCATATTTTCCCACATCTTTGTTGTTATTGTTAAACCTGGCCTTACCCACCTACTCACACTAGAAAATAATTATAAGCATGTAGTTCAAAAGACCAGTTAATTTGGGAAAGAAGAGAAAAAAATAAATAAAATTCAATTGCCTTAGCTGAATACTGGAAGGTGCATATTTGTACATTCACAAGGTTATGTTTACATCAATCAGTTTCCTTAGGATAAACTTTCATTAGTGACCTAAGAAGTGAATTGCTACAACAAAACAAAGTTAAAACTCTATCACATTGCTACATTAAATGAACTTAAATTTATACCACATAAATATACCTAAAGCAACAGACATGAAGGCAAATCTAGTTATTTCAGAATTTCCTAACTTTCATATCTTATTTACTCATATTTCACTGATTACTAACCTACTTTTTTCTTAGCTAATTCTCCTCTAGCTGTTGTCACTTTTTCTCTGGGGTCATTGGTGTTGCTGGTCTCCCTTTCACTGTCCAAGTTTCCTTTAAGTATTTTCTGCAATACTGGCTCAGTGGCTGCAAATTCCTTTAAGCTGTCTCTGTCATGGAAAGTTTTAAGTTCTCCCTTTAAATTAAAAGATAATTTTGCTGGATATAGCAGTCTTGGTTGGCATTTATGCTTTGTTAGTGCTTGGATGACATTGCTCCACAATTTCCTTGCTTTTAGAGTTTGGATTGAAAACTCTGCCATTATCCTGATGGGTTTATCTTTGAAGGTGACCTACTGTTTTTCTCTTACCACTTTTACTATTTTCTCTTTGTGTTGGGTTTCTAGAATTTTAATTATGATGTGTCATGATGAGGATCTCTTCTGATCAAAGCTGCTTGGTGTTCTATATGTCTGCAATAGTTTCATGTTCATTTCTCTTCTTAGATTTGAGAAATTTTCTTCTATTATTTCATTAAACATGTCCTTTAAGCCTTTTGTTTTGTCCTCAGTCTTCTCCTTGATTCCCATAATTCTGAGGTTATTTCTTCTTGAATCATCTATCAGTCATTGTAATGATTCGCTTTTTTTCTTTACTTTGTATTCTTCATGGCCTGTATGTTGCAGCTTAGTCACTTTATTTTCTAGGTCTGACATTCTATTCTGAAGTTGTTTAAAGTGGTTGCCTATTATTACCTGTGTGTTTTTTATTTCCTGAATATCTGCATTCAAATTTTCTATATCTCTGTTGTGTACTTCTCTAATTTCTTCTTTTGTCTTCACTATCTTCTGGTATATTTCTTCTCTGGTCTCCTCCAGTTGCTTTTGAAGGCTTGCTCTTTGCTTATCTATGTATTGGTGTAGCTCTTCTGCTGTCTGTTTTATTTCCTGCTTTAATTCACTGAATTTCTGGGCCCAGAAGTTGCCATCATTTTTGTCATATTCATCTTTATTTACCCTGACTTCATCTCCTGGGGTTACAGGTCTTTTTGTAGATTTGTGACTGCGCTTCCCCATTTCTTCTTTGGTCTCCTCTAATTTCTTTTCAAGGCTTGCTTTTTGTTTAGCTAAGTGTTCTTGTAGCTCTTGCGCTGTCTGATTTATTTCCTGCTTTGCTTCCTGGTTTAATACCTGCTTTAATTCCTGCTTTAATTCACTGACTATCTGGGCCCATTAGTCACCATCCTTCTTGCCCATCTCTTCCTTGGGTTCTTTGGGTTCTGCAATTTCAGCACCCCTTGCACCCTCCCCTGGGGAGTCAGATCTTTTTGTATAAGATTTGTTACTACGTTTCCCCATGGTTCTGCTACCTCTGACTATCTCTGGTGTGCAGGAAAGAGAATGGCTCCTGCTGACGTCACTGCCTGCGATGGCTTTTGAGTCCCGTTTCTGATCTGGGATCCCGGGGCCTTTTCTAGGGGAAGCGCACGCGGCGTCTTTAGTACACACACCCGTGGGTTGGTGCTTCTGAGGCTGGTGCCGCCCGGTGCCAATAATTCCCACTTATCCGGATCAGCGCATAACTCGGGCTGAGGTTCTGGCCTCTGGACCTTGTTTGTGATCTGTGGGTGCTGGCGGCTTGGGGCCACGCTGAGTTGGCTACTTTTTTCCTCCTCTTCTGATGTGACTTCAGGATTTCTGACCCGCCCGCAGCCTCCTCTCCCATTGTTGTGTTCTCCGTCCTCTCCCAGCTCCATTCAGTCAGATGTTCAGGTCCCCGCGAGCTTTCCTCCGGAAGCAGTTTGCAGCAGGCTTTGGCGACTTTCTGGACAGCGGGGATTTTTTTTTTTCCCACTGGTTTCAATGATCCGTCAGAGTTTCTGGTCTCCCGCTGATCGCCCTTCAGTTTTGGGGGATGCTCCTCTCTTTTCTAGCTACACCAAACATGCTTTTTCTAACTATCTTCTTGACTTTTTAAGTGAGTTGACGAGGAGACATTGTGCAGTGCTGTTACTCAGTCACCATCTTGACCGGAAGTCCGCTGCCATGGTAATTCTGGTAGTATTGGTTCTGTCTATCCAGAAATATGGGATGTCTAAAAGTTACATTTTATTTCTTATTATTTTTTAATTTATTTTTTGAGACAGGGTCTTGCTCTGTAGTCCAAGACGGTCCTGAACTCACTATATAGCACAGGCTGACCTCAAACTCAAGGTAATCCTCCTGCCTCAGCCTCCTGATTGCTGGAATTGCAGGGCCTTGTGCTTGCTAGACAAGTGCTTGAATCACTGTGATATTCTTCCAGATCCTGAAAGATAGTTTTAAAACTGAACCACAGATTAATTAATTCTGATCCTCTTTTTCACATATAAAAACACTTCACATATAATATATATACATATACATACATATATATACATATATACATATATATATATATATATATATATATATATATATATATCAAATGAATAGAGATGTAGAAGGGAAAAAAGAAAGAAAAATACAAAAAGAAAATTATTTTAAAAAGAAAAATACGAACATACACAAAGACAAAAGTAAAGAGATCTCTCTGTGTAGACTGTTGAGCGTACCTCTGGTTCCCTCTGCCGGTAGAACTCAGAGTGCACCTGCTCCCGGGGGTATGATTAGCCGGAAGTCTTGTGTCTGCTATGATGAGACATATTCAAGTGGGGGTGTGGGGACAGCGGGCAGAGCTCGGTCTGCCACTGATCTCCGGGAACTTCTTCAGTAGTTGTCTCTTTTCCTCAGTGCAACCTGTGCAGCTGTTTATGTCCACTCTGTCCCTGCCACTGCTATGCACAAGCACCCAGTGTAGCCACCATGGCTCAACCGTTGAATCTTCTCCAAATTCTCTGACCATGCCTCGTAAGATCCTTCACCCAGCCCATAATCTCAAGATGGCTGGAAGTCGCGCAGAGGGCCTTTCTGCCGGGAAGTCGGTAGAGTGTAGGAAACAGAGGATGCTTGTGAGGGCTCCTAACCTCTGAGTCGTTAGTGGTCAGTGGGCTGGATCCTGTGTAGGGGCCGGACTCTGATATTGGAACGTAACACAGTGGACGAGGTACCTTGTAGTGCATAGCTTTGCAGCAATGGTGGTAACAGAAAGTGTCTGTTCCAGCCCTGCTTCGGTGTCTTTTTCCCTGATTCACATCTGTCCCAGCCACTGCACCCCTCCTCTGTCTGCAGGTTGTTACTAGAACCAAATTTTTGTTTTGTTCTGTCCCAAGACCCAGACTAACTCTTGTCACTGCCCTATCAATGTGTGCTCCAAACTCTCCTAGTGCCCTAGTCCGAGGAGTCTGTATCTTGTGTATATCATTAAGACAGGTGGGCACCAGGTGGTGAGTGATCAACTGGGCACAGGTCACAGACAACTGAATGCCAGCTTTTTACCTCAGGACATTAGATAAACTCCTAAGATACCATATTTACTGGAGCTGGACTATAAGCTGTGCTGGAATGGAGAAATATTCCTGCTTCATTCTCTGAACACTCCTGATACTGGATATCATCTGGCTTTTCCTTCAAATTAGCTTCTCACACCTAGATTTTTCCTTAATCTCTGCCTCAACTCACCTGGGGATCCTGGAATTCATCCTCTGAGCATCACCTGAGTGGTGTTAGCTCAAATCTGCCAGGACGGGTCTCTCTTACACTCTGTTCTCATGCTGCCTCATTTCTTTCCAAAGCTTTGGTTTCTCCATGAAATAAATGGATGAGTGGAAGTACAAAGGTTCATGGAGTGTGCAGGAAACTTCTTATGTGCACTATGCTTATTTTTTTCTTGGATCAATTGCCAACTCTAAGAGGGCAAAATGTTTCTTCCATATCCCATGTACAGTTGGAGCAAATTCTTTGACAATTTGGTATAGTCTTCTACTGTACCACTAAACTTGCAGATTTCTTGCTTTGCATTTCCCTTTAAATTTTAAAGTCAGTTAAGAATATTGAGAATGTATATCTGATATTGCATAGATGTTCACAGGCCATCTCTCCTCACTGTCAGGCCTCCTTCCCATCTCCAGAAAATGAACATTCTATTTGCTATCATCTTTCTTTTATTCTGCTCTTTAAGTTGTATTTTGGGTTTTATATATATATAGAAGCCTTGCAGTATTTAATGTTTAACCTTCTGGTTTAGTTAGCTTAGTATTATGGTCTCACGGTGCTTCTATTATCATACGAAAGACTCCTGCTTCGTGGCTGAGTAGTACTCCATTGTGTATATGTGCCACATTTTATCTATCCTTCTGTTGATGTTCAGATAGACCACTTTCAAGATTTATCTATTGTAAGTTGTGCTATATAAACATAGAAATGAGTATATCAGTGTGACATAATGTCTTCAACTCTCTCAGAAAGATATCCAGAAGTGATATAGCTGTGTGAAGTAAAATTTCCATTTTTAGTTTTCCGAGGCATCCCGTGTTGATTTCCACAGTGGTTGCATTAGTGAATCCCACTGACAATGTGGAAGGATTTCTTTTCCCTTGAAGTCTTGCCAGCAGTTGTTGCTTCTTGAGTCCTTAAAAATAAGCATGAGATATCATTGCTGCTTTGATTCCCATTTCTCTGGTGACCAAACATATTGAAACATCTGAAGTACCTGTGAGACATATGGGCTTCTGTTGAGGAGTGTCTATCTATTTCAATTGCCTATTTTTGATTGGATCTTTTACTTTGGGGGACATATTTCTCTTCTTAATGTAGTGTAGATTTTAGTCCTCTGTCCAAAATGTCACCTGAAAACGTATCTTTCCAATTCCACAGGTTGCTTCTTATCTCTGCTGATTGTTTCTTTCTCCCTGTAGAGGCTTATTAATTTGATACAATCCTATTCGTTGCTTCTCAGCATCACATCTTGTGTGAGTGGGGCACTATGTCTGTTCAAGAGTTTTACCTATTCTCAAGCAGGTTCAGATTTTCTGCTTTGACCTCTAAGCATCTGATTTATTTTGATTTGACATTAACACTGGGTGAAAGATAAGTGTCTAGATTGACTCTTCTCTGCGTGGGTAATTGGTTTTCCCAGTACCATTAGTGTCAATGGCTGTCATATCTACGCCATATGTTCTTGTCTCTGTTTTTGAAGAGCAGATGCCTGAAGGTGCTTGAGGTTGTGCTGCATTCTCAGTTCTGTTCCACTGATCCACTTGTTTGTGTTTGTATGAGTAGCTTGCATTTGGAAAATCATTGTTGCTTTGTAATATAAATTAAAATCTGGATTGTGATATATCCTATTTTGCTCCTGTGACTCAGGATCACTTAGATTCTTCTGGTTCTATGTAAATGTCATGATTCTTTTCTAGTTCTATAAAGAATGCTGTTTGTATTTTGATTGAAACTGCATTTGATTTATATAAATTTTTTGGCAGGACAATCATTTTGCCAATGTTGGTTCCGCCTACCCAGAAACAAGAGATGTCTTTCCATTTTTTCTTTAACCTGTGCTTTTGAGACAAGGTTTCACTCTGCAGCCCTGGCCGGCCTTGGACTCACATTCTCTTGACTCAACCTCCCGAGCTCTGGTATTACAGGTGTGTGCCACCACGCCTGGCTTATGTCTTTCTGGGGAATCGAACTTAGGTACTTAGCACTTGAGTTAGCACTTACTAGACAAGCTCTTTAACTGCTGAGCCATTCC
The DNA here is from genome assembly GCA_004027205.1 of Ctenodactylus gundi. Classification (NCBI taxonomy): domain Eukaryota; kingdom Metazoa; phylum Chordata; class Mammalia; order Rodentia; family Ctenodactylidae; genus Ctenodactylus; species Ctenodactylus gundi. The sequence goes on along the minus strand of PVKB01006391.1, from coordinate 2,801 downwards.
TCCTGCCCTGTCTTTCCATTTTTGAATGCACTTTTCAACGTTTTACAGAGTGTTCTTGTTTTCATCATAGTGGTCTTGTACTTCTTTGGTTTGACATTGATTTTTTTTAGGCTACTATGAATGAAATTCTCTTTCTGACATCTGTCTCAGTGGGTTCATTGTTGCATTGTTGTTATACAGAAATTCCATTGATTTTTGTGTTTGTGTATTGATATTGTAATTTACCACTTTGCTGATTTTGTTTATTGGTTCTAAGAAAACAGATAATTTTTTTACATAATGGCCTCCCACGCTAGCCAATAGATACATAATATGACTTTTCCTCATCCACATAAATAGGTACCTAATGACTCACTTGGATTTCTCTCTCCCCAGGCCATCAAGAAGCATTCTTGCCTACTCAACAAGGGGGATGTTACAAAACTGAATGAGAAGGTGAAGAACTGGTGGCTCTCTCTATGCAATCCTTGATACCAATGGAGATCGCACGGGGAACCTGGATTTCTACATCCATGTAGCAAGAACAATTTGTCTCTCCTGTTGTTAATTGAAGTAATGCCCAATGCAGCGTTTGAATTTCACCACCTTCTCAGCATTAATTCTCAATCTTATTTAGTTATAAAATGTGTCTTGACCTACCACAATCACTGTGGAAGTGACTTGGAGATCCACTAGAAAACGTCTCCACTTCCCAGAGTAATGTTACCGGAGGCTGTAATGAAGAGTCAACATTTCAAGTCCACCATGAAGTGAAAAGAAGTTTTCTCACAAAAATTGGGTGTCAATAGAGGCTAAGTATGGACGCTGGACTTCTACATACCCACTTTCCCCCAAAATGATATCAAATGAGGCCTGCTAAATAGAAAATTTAAATAAGATCTGGAAATTGATAGTCTATTTCAACGTATACAAGATATAACTGAAAATCACTTACTATGTCAAAAACCATGAAAATCTCAACTTAAATGTAAGAAGACTGTCTGATTGTCATCAGACATCAACTCTGAGATGACGTAAAATTACAATTTTCTGACAAGAACTGTACAATAACTATTATAAAAACTTTTCAACAAATAATGAATTCAAATATACTTCAAAGAAGTGGAAAAGAAGGAACCATATAAAAAAAGAAGCAGAAAATGTAACAAACCACTGGGAAATATTAAGGCCAAAAACACAATAACTGAAATTAAAAATTCATTGAATAGAATTAACAAAAGAATACAAGTGACACAGGAAAGTATTGTATCTATAGCTTATGCATATCTGAAGTGTTTTCCTGGGTCCTGACTCTCGAGATGAACACTGAAATAAGGATCAGAGTTGAAGAAGTTACCACACATTATTGAGGCTACATGTAAAATAGGATTGGTAATGAGAGAGAGAGAGAGAGAGAGAGAGAGAGAGAGAGAGAGAGAGAAGTTCCTCATTATGCAGTGAGGGGTCCCTGGACAAGGGCCTGTTTTTCCCACTTGTGCAGCCTTCTTTTATGAATTTTTGCCTTTGTCTTATCTCCAGGCAGGACCCAGAATTGGGCTGTCATTTGGAAGAAAATCAGATTGATCGGATCTGGTTGCTTACACCCTGCACAGAAGTTTGATTTCCCCTTGCCTTCTTTACCTTTCCACGTGTAAAGCCCATGAAATGTGCACACCAAAAAATTTTAGAGGAAGAAGAATCAGGAAGTGAGTAGAAGAAAGGATTTGACAGTTCAGGTCATCTTAGTTTGCGGCTACAGTTTGATCTCCAATTTTAGCCCTCGGGGACTCACTTTTTCAATTTAACCTGCCTATCCCATCAGTTTTCCCAGCCAAAGTATCCATGAACTTGAAGCTAAAACAACAGAAATGGTTTAAATTAAACAACAGAGAAAAAACAGTTAAAATGAATAGAACCTAAGGAACTTGTGGAACTAGCAAAAGAAAAGGAAAGCAATCCTGTCATTAAAAGGAAAGGGGAAAGGACTATGAGGTTGGAAAACACTCTAACAAACAATAGATGAAATTTTCAAAGTGTTGGCAAAAACCTAAATCTACCTCGTAAAATGAGCATAATGTCCCCTCCAAAAATTCATGACAATATGCAACATAATCAGTTTTCTGAATGCTAATGACACTGAAAATATTTTGAAATCTGTGAAGGGGAAATGAACTGTTTGAGAAAACTCAAATAAATGACAGTGATTTCATATCAAAAATGATGGAGGGCAGAGGGAAGTGTCGTACCAGTCTCAAGTGTTGAAAGAAAATTATCAACAATAATTTCACATCTAGTGAAGATGAACTCATGGAATTTAAACTGATGGATATTCTCAGCTGAAGAAAAACTAAGAGAATTAGCATTAATTCTACACAGTCTCTTTCAGAAAACGGAAGAAAACATTTATAATCCCATTTCATAAGGTCAACATTTCCAAAACCCCTAATAACCACTAATCAGTACTCCATTTCTATCATTTTGTCATTTAAATACTATCACGTAAATAAAGTGACCATTTGTAATTGATTAATTCACTAAAAATAATTCCCTGAAAATTTATCTAAATCATGAAGCATATCAACAGTGCATTCCTTTTGTTAAGTAGTATTTTATGTTATCTCTGTAATCATCATTTGTTTCACTTATGAAGTAAATTTCTGTTCTGAGTTTTTAGCCATTATGAAATAAGCTGCCACAAACATTTATGTGCTATTTTTTCAAAGATGCTAGGAATGTAAATTATAAATGAGATAATTGCTTAAAGGCTTCCTCAGTGTAAAGAACCAGAGACTTCTTTTTAAGATAAATAACATGTTAACATA
>PVKB01006390.1:0-63661 GCA_004027205.1 Ctenodactylus gundi | reverse complement strand
CGACGAAGCTCTGCATCCAGCCCGCCTTCCAGTTCACGAACCTGCAACCAAACCGTGACCTCAGGCCACACGCTGGCAGCCAGGCTGGCACTGCACCGGCCACCTGATGGGTCATTTGAAATGGAGAACACTGGCATAGAAAGATGTGTCTGCTCCTCCAGTAGGGAATAAACAGAGCCACCTCTCTGGGGAGATGCCCCGTTCAGCAGGGAGCTGGTGGAACTATGTGCGCTCATAAAAGGACTGTTAAGGCCCTAGTGGACATGAAGGGCTAATATGTGCAGAGGAGATGTCTATAAGGATGAAGAGTACATCGTATGCAGAGGCCTTTGAGTTTTCAGGCAACATTCTCCATGTTCAGCTGACATTCTCTAAAGAAATTAAACCCTGAGTCTCTTTGGTACACAGCCCTACTGGCTGCTTTGTGAGAGAAATATATGATGGAACTGCCAGTGGCATACAGAGTTACACAACCAAATTAACTTAATATTCATTCAATGAGGTGCCTACTGTGCACTGTATCAGAGAGCAAGGGATAGAGTAGGGGACACAGCAGACAAGTCTCTTCCCTGTACGGGCTATACTCTGGTTAGGAGAGGGAATAAATCTAGCCAAATAAAACACAGGACGATCAATGGTGCCGAGTGCGAGGGGAAGAAACCAGCAGGAGAGGCGGTAGGGAGTTGGGGGGGAGGGGGGGCAGGGCTGCGGCTGTTGCCCTCGTCCTAGACAGTACACAGTGCCTCTTTCCATGCCTTCTTCTCAGCACCACATCTCTGCCAGGCCTCCCAGGTCTCTTCCTTAAAACTGTGCAGCTGAACGCCCTGAGGCATGGGTGCCTAGTACGGCTGGCAGCACCTCCCACTCCTCTCACCTCCTTCCTGCCAGTGGAGACAGACAGCCTCCATACCCTCCTCAGAGAAGGGCAGCAGGGGAAGGAGGTGTGCAGGTGTTCCGAAGCCTTGTGGACGGGGCCCAATGACACAAGCTTTTCTGAACACCTGCTCTATAGGAGTTTAAAACACACATAGTGTTTGGCTGCTGGTGGTGACATGAGTTCATGAGCCAACAGAGACCCTGCCCCTTTGACTTTTTAAAGGACTTTTTTCACTTAGATTTAAAATGTCCCTCAAATGTGTCCTGGGTTCAGACATGGAACTTTTAAGGGATTATATCCTAGGTGTGCTGTACCTTTCAGTGGATTCAACTCTCAGTAAGTTCACAGCTGAATGTGCTGTTAGAAAGTGGAACCAGTTTGCCCCCTCAGGTCCCCAAGGCACATCTTTGGGGGGTGTTTCTCTTGCTCTCGCTCCTCTTTCTGTCCCTGCTCCTCAGTGCATGAATTGCATCCCACCATGCTTTATGTACTTTGGGGCCAGCTTACCATGAATGAAATCTCCTGAATCTACGAGCCAAAATAAACTTCTTAAGTTGTGTGTGTCAAATATTTTGTCCTAGTGACAGGAAAGTAAACTACTACAGCCTGGTTATGGAGATTTTTTGCTATATTTTTACAAATGACTAAGTAGCTTAAGAGGTAAATTTATTCAAGCAAATCCTAAACACATAATTTCACCTGTAAATAATATTGTGTAATTCTAACAGGTAATAATAGTCTTGTGGTTTGAAGGTGCAAGTATTTACGTGTTGCAAACTTAATTCCAAAATTTATAAATTAATGGTATTTGGAGGTGAAGCCTTCAAGAGGGAGGTAGTTAGGATTAGATGAGGTTTTGAGGGGAAGGGCTGCATGATGGCATGGGTGCTTTATAAGAAGAGGAAGAGGGCACTGGAGTACCCGGCTGGCTCTGTCTCACAAGGTGATGTCCTTTGTTGTTTGGTAACACAGCCAGAAGACCTTTACCAGATGTCAGGCTAATGACAACACAGTGCTATCAGGCTTCTTAGAATCATAAACTAAATAAACTTCTATTCTTTATAAATTTCCCAGTCTCAGGCATTATGTTATTATCAATGGGAAAATGACTAAGGCAATAGTATTTTGATTATATTTTCAAGAAAATTAATGCTTAAGTCCTTAGTATTACTTCATATTAAGTAGCTGATTGTTACTGATCTGTCACTGGTTCTAGAATATAATGGTGGACAAGTAAAAGTGGGCACAAAACAAATCCTGCAATTTTAATGCTACAGTTAGAGATACTAGTATGATTCATATACACTTTTAGGAAAGCATGAGTATTCCAGTTACTTTGACTTTATACCTATGGAATTTTCCTCTTCTACTGACAATTTTATGCAATAGTCAGCTTTCCCACTGCTAGGACAAAACACCTGACACCTGCAACTTCAGGAGGAGAGGTTTACTCTGGCCCACAGGCCCCCAAGTTGCTGCATGCTTGGCTGGCTCCAGGGCAGAAACATCATTACAAAAACACATTGTAAAGAGAAGATGATCACTTTACGGTGGCTGAAAGTAGCACAAAAGCAGCCAGAGAAAGGAAAAGAGGCTGGGGACCTGGATGTATGCTTGTATGTCATGCAAGGGACTCCTCTCCTCTAGCTAGGCCCCAGCTCCTAACAGTGCATTTACTACTTATGAACTCATCAGACAAGATCATTTTTACTCATAAACTTTTCAATGGAGCAATCCACTGTTGAGTTGAGCATCCTCATGATCCAACTGCCTCCCCAAAGTCCTACCTTTGAACAAATGAGACTTTGGGTGACCTTTTAAATCTAAACCATAACATATATGCTGTCAATTAAATATATATTAATCTTATAACTAGTGGGATATTTTGCAAAAATAAGTGCAATTTGTTTTCCTCTCCTTTATTGTTAAGATACATCCTATGATGGAAATACAGAAAAAAACTTAATATTTAAATGTTAATGGAGATGGAAAGGGTGGTGCATGTCTGTAATCTCAGCATCCTGAAAAGCTGAAGTAGGTGGATCACATGTTCAAGCCCAGTCTCAGCAACTCAGTGACCTAGCAAGATTCTTTCTGCCTCAAAATAAAAATATAAAAAAGGCCAGAGATCTAGTTAAGTGTGAAGGCTCTTGTCTCTTCTCCAGCATGACCCAAAAAAAAAAAAAAAGTTACTGGAAATAATTCTTATCTGTGTATGTTTTATGTCCCTAATTTGATAGCTAGCTAGCTTCCATTGCTTTCATTGATGCTAAAATTATGGATAGCTAATTTTTTACTTGATATAAACTTATTTTTTAAAATTCTGTTGCATGTAGATGATTTATATAATTTTAGAATCAAAACAGCTAAAAAAGATGTATGCAGAAAGTCTTTTTGCTTTCTCCTCTCAAGGGGGTTGATTTTGTTATTTTTAAATTTAACCTGTCACCATTTCTTTTTGAGAGTATAGTAATGTGTACATATATTCATATTTTCCCCTTTCTTGCACAAAATGTTACATGATCAAAATAAGATAAGTAATTTAAAAAATCATTGTCGTAAAAAAGCAGTCCTTCTTACTTTAAACCCGGTTTTGTTCTTGGCACTTTCTGAAGCAGTTCTAGAAGTTCCTTCTCATGGATATCCTTAGTTGCTCTGCTGTGGTTACCTTGATGTCTTGGACCCACTGAAAATTTCTACCTTTCATGGCTGATTTTACTTTGGGGATGAGCCAAAAGTTGGACAGTGCCAGATTTTGAGAAAAAGGTAGATGGGGAAACAGTACATTTTTATGAGGCTGTCTTTCCATTAAATTGGATTCAGAAGCAGCAGTTACCATGATTTTGAACATATGTAAAGATGCTCATGAGTGAAGACTTCCAGAACTGCTTCAGAAATTGGCAAGAATGAAAGTGTGTCCACAATGAAGGGGAGTATTTTGAGGGGGGTTAATAGCAATGTGTCTTTAACCATAATTTTAAATTTAGTTATGTGTGTTTTGGCCATCCCTTGTGTACGCTTTCTACATTGCCTTTGTGTTTTATCATCATAATACTGCCAGGATGACTGTGTGCACATACCATAAATATGCATTGACATTCCATTGTATAGCTGTATCATAAATGTACAAAAATGGCATATTATTTTCAGAGGCTCCTTTGAACCATCAAATCTTAGTAGAATATCCTTTCAACCTTTGTAACATTTCTCATGTGCCCTGTGCAGTCATCGAAATTGATACACTAATTTAAAAATCCTACTTTCAAGATAGGTTTTTCTCAGGGTCTTTAAGCTCCCTGAAGGCAGACACTGGCATTTCTGTCAGCCTTCAATCTATCTGTATGAGCTGAGTTTTCCTTTATCATGAACTTTTTTCTCCTTTCTCTGGCAGACAGAAAAGGGAATTCTTTGCAGAAAAATTACCAGGAACAAACGCACAGAAGCAGGAATCTATGGGTGTGTCTGGATAGAGAGGGTCACTCTCCCTGTGCAAAGACCACAGCCAATGTACTGAGTAAGAAAAGGACGAGAGGCATCTTGCTTAGTAGTAAGTGGAAAGGTACATCCCCTCTAGTCCAGAAGAGCCCTGCTGAGTGGTCCATGATCAAGCAAAATGTATGAGTACATTGAGATCAGACACTCAAAGATCTGAAAATGCTAACAGCAGAAGTGATGAGGGTGACAGGGGTTGTCTGGTATAAAATCTTCAGTGTGGTTTTGAACGGGAAACTGACAGTTGCCCTTGATTCCCCGGTGTGCTCGTACCCTGGACTCCAGTTTCTGGATTTGCTTTCTATTCCCCATCAGGGCAGTCTGCTCAGCTTCGTCCAACCTTTTCTGCAAGTCTTTGATTGTCTGCTCCATATTCTTTCTCATCCTTTCCAAGTGAGCATTGGTGTCTTGCTCTTTCTTCAATTCTTCTGACATAATTGCTTCCTAAAGAAGGAAAGGGACTGACATCATTCTGTAACCAATTGATCTTTACTTTTCTGCCAGTAATCTTAGTTCCCGGTCTGACGAGATACCATTGCTTATTTCTGTGTATTTCATTTCTTCCCTACTACCATGTTCTCCCTAACACCTCAGACCAAGAGGAAATAGAGATGGAAGTGGCCACAGAGAGAATGGAGTGAGGAATGCTTGAAACAGACCAAAGATGATGTCCCATGTAAACATTATGGCACAACTTTGGGTTAAAGAAAAGATGACCAATTAAAGCAATGGCTTTTAGTTTAACGAGGCACTGGCATATTGTTTATTGTGGAATAAAGTAACTGGCGTCCCACGATGCAACAGGAAATGTGTTGCAAAGGGCCTATTAAAATCTTTTACTAGTTAATTCTGTAATTCTGTGATTCAACACTGTAAACAAGTTCAGGTTCCATGAAATGGGCACTGACAGGTGTTCTCTATGCCAACAGTCTGGCACAAAGAAATTTGGTTGTGAAGTCTGCTCTTGGCTTTGGCTAGCTGTATGAGGGCTTCATATCTTGAGGCAATTATTCAGAAATGTTTCATAAATGCCATCTCATTTTATTTCAGCCAAAACATGGCCCTGTAGCCCAACCTTGGTGACCATCAAATTGACAACTCTCATGCTTTGGATATATTTTGACTTTGTTCCTCAGGGTTGGTGTGTTAGGAGGTTGGTTCTCAGTGTGGTGATATTGGAAGTTGAGACTTTCAATAACTAATGGGAGGCCCTCAAGTCAGTTGGGAATATGTTCTCACAAAGGATTATGGGACCCTGGCCTCTCAGTTTTTCTGGCAGTATGATCTTTTCCTGCCTCATGTGTTCCACCTGTCTTTATTTCTTTCTCCATGAGTTCCTCTCCAGTTCTAAGCTGCTGCTGGCACTATACCTTTAAACTATAAAAACCATGAGCTAAATAAACCTCTTTTCTTTCTAAAGTCACTCAGCTTCAGTAGCAAAACAAAACAAAACAAAACAAAACGAAAAAAACCCTTAATTAAGACAGACAATTGGTACTGGGAAATGGGGTTGTTAATATAATTATAACCACAAATGTGGAGGCATCTTAGGAACTGGGTGACAGGCAAGAGTTGGAGGAATTTAGAGATCCAGGCTAGAAAAAGTCTAGAACACTGTGAACTGAATGCTAAGGGAAGTTCTGGTGAGGGCTCAGAAGGAGGTAAGGAGCTCACAGGTCTTTAAAGTAGTCACTTCCACAAGGCCAAACAGGTGATGAGTGACAGGGATAAAACTTTACCCAAGTGGACTGACTCAGGAGCCTAGGTATATAACCAAGGCAGGGAACTAACAGGATGCTGACTTAGCCCCACGATAGGAAATAAGCAGGCAGCTATACTTCTGGGTGAAAGAGAGCAAATTGTTAAGCAGGGGCAAGCTGCTACAGTTCCTGAGATAAACAGCATCCATAGACAAAGGGGGGAAAATTTGTGCAAACCTCACTCTGTCCAGAGGTACCTGCTCTGACCATAAGAATGATGGACTAATTTATCTAGTGAAAGAGATTTCCAACAAAGCATTCAGGCAGCTGCATGGATATTATTGGCCACTTTTAGTCAAATTTACCATGAGAGTTAGGTACAAAAGGAAACAGAGCAGGGAGATATGAAAAAATTCAGTCTGGACAGAGGAAGAACTAAAGTGATGTCAGGGATTCCTAAAATACCCGTGCTAAAAAGATTAGCACAGGTAAAAGAAACCTGTGTGCCAAATTGGAAAAACTGTGAGAAAAAAATGGGGGGCTTTTAGAGCCTCTTAAAAATCTGAAACTTTCCCTCTCACCACAAGCCCATGGTCCTGGAAATGGAGAATTGTTTCATGAGTGCCCAGGGCACCCTTCATGAGCTTGCCTTGCATTCTGATAAACATTCCAAGGTTACAGCAGTGGTTAGTGGGCTCTGGTGTAGCTCATGCTGACAGTAGCCCTTGATGTCCAGACAGTCCCGTTTTTGCAGTTGGGCAGATAACAAGAGTTACAGGACCATGACAGCTTCCACCAAGATTTCAAAAAAAAAAAAAAAAAAAAAAAGCTTAGGAGTCCAGAGAGAAATTTACCCAAAGGTAAGACACCCTCAGAGAAGTGCTGATGGGGCAATACCACAAGAGCAGGTCTGCTATAGGATGGAGATCTTCATGGGGTAAAAAGACACGGACTCGCAGAACTTAATCCACGCCCTGGTAACCACTGAGTGTCTTTTACCCAGTCTTCCCTTGCTAGCTCCGTGGAACGTGTGGTCCCTTCACCCCTTACACTCCTGGCAAGGATCAGTTACTGCAATGGCAGAGAGAACAATGGTGCCTCAGGAAACAGGAGGAAGAAGTTCCCACAAAGGAGCCAGACTCATGACTCAATGAAAAGTTACAAGCCCCGGCAACAGCTGTCCTATATAAGCTAGTCCTATTCCTTTGTTAATGGGCCATTTGATCTGTTTCATCAGAATTGTGGCCGGGTCAGTTCCTCAAGCTGAAGCTCCTTTCTGAAGCTATTTTCTCTTACTTTCTAGGTCTGCCTAATAAATTACCCGATACCTTACACTTACGCATCCGAAAAAGCTGCTGTGTTATGAGACTTGAGGAACCCACTCCATGGATGATGGTGGGGTGAGTTAAGATCCTGACCTTCTCTTTGAGGAACCCTGTTGACTTTGCAGAGTGAGAGACCCATAGTGCAGTCCCAGAAGGTATAGAAAATAGCAACAAAGGGGCAGGAGGAATGGCACAGGAGTTAAAGCACTTGCCTTGTAAGAGGAGCACTCTGAGTTCGATTCCCCAGCACCACATAAACCTGGGCATGGGGACGCATGCCTGTAATCCCAGCACTCAGAAGGCTGAGGCAGGTAGATTGTCCTGAGTCGAAGGCCTGTCTGGGCTACACAGTGAGTAGTTCAGGAACAGCCTGGGCTACAGAGTGAGACTTTGTCTCAAAAAAAAGCAGCACACAGTGATTGCTGAAGAAAGCTACATGTCATATACAAAACCAGAACGAAGAGAGCAATCACATGGTCTAAGATAAGCATAGCCAAAGGAGCTGGGAAAATGCCAAACTTGAAACTTTAGAACTTTAGAAATTAATGTCTGCTCTGCTGGGGTTTTGTCTTAAGTTAAGATAATTACTTCTTCCTCTGTCCCTATTTCTCTGCTGTAGATTAAGTATGTTTATTTTTATCCTCGTCTCACTATTAGATCATGGAAGTTTGACTTAGGCTTTTACTTTTACAAGGATTAGCTGAAAGTTTGTCTCACATCTCAGCTGAGACTTTGGAATGGGACTTTTGTGTAATGCTGAGACTATGGGAAATGGAATGAGTAAATTTTGCATTTAGAGAAGACTAAGGGCCCTGGGATAAAATGCTATGCTATTCAATACAGTTTGAGTGTGTCTCTCACATGTTGGGAGCTGGATACTTACTGTGGCAACATATGTAAGTAAGACTTTTAATAACTAAGGTCTAAAGAAGGGACTTTAGATCAGCTGATGTGTCTTTTCAGTGAGGATTTTGAGAACTCAATGTCTGTGTCTTCCTCTCTGGTAAAGTGATCTTTTCCTGCTGTAAGAGCTGTATCATTGTGATACCAGGTGCCACTATGTCCTTCCCAAAACCAAACTGGTACTACTACCATGCCCTTGAACCTCTAGAATTGTGAGATAAAATGAACCTCTTCTTTTGGTAAAATTACCAAGATTCAAATATTTTATTATAGTAATAAAACATGGATCAAGACACTAGCTATCTTTAGAATGTGTATGAAATTTTTATATAAATGATAGGAATAAAGAATGAACTCCAGAGAGAATTTGGTGTCTGCTATCTTGAGTAAGAATTCAGAGAAACACTGTTGGAGAATTGGAGGGCGGAGGAAAGGACTGTGATTTACTTTTTTTTAACACTGACAAGTAAATCTTATTAAAATTAAGCAGATAATGTCTTTCCTAATGTGTGATTTCAGAAATTTACCAAACAGGACTATATTCCTTTCTACCTATGTGGGTTTTCATTATTTACACATAGATTTTTTTCCAGATACATCAAGGATCTTCAAGTTTCCCTATAGCTCATTCTCATCAGACAGCAGAAGTGTAGATGCAAATGACTGCGTGATAACCAGGCTAGGTATTATGGTTTGGATCTGGGTGGTCCCACAAAAGCTTCATATATAATATTTGGAATAGGATGAGATTGTGGGTGCTAACTGGATCCTATGAATTAATCTATTGACTTTGTATGCTGTGAAGAAGTAGGACGAGGTTGGGGCACACAGGTCACTAAGGATATTTCAGCTAGAGTGTGTTCTTGCCTGGCTTCTCGCTCACCCTGCTTCCTTTCCATAAAGAGATAAGCACCAGTTCTCCACTTGGCCTTTCCACCATTTCCAGCTGATCATAAATAGACGAGGTGGGACCTCATACCCCTTGAGACATGTGCCACATATGCCACAAGAAGTGCCCAGAGTGTGACTTTTTCCTAGTTCCCAGGAAGAAACATCAAATTGGCAGCCAATCCTGAATATCATTCATGAAAAGTATCACTGCAACAACTTTAAATGTGCAAACAGAGAAGGACCACTTGCTCCAAAGCCCTTCTGTGTCAGTGAATTTTGCTACTCAAGCAGCAGAATGAAATGTAAACCCAGGTGACATAAGCACTCTTTCCAGATCATCATCTTAAGATCAATACAGTCCCCAGGAAAATAGACACAAATAAAGAAAAGCAGCATTTTTTTAAGACACTAGATATATCGATTCACAAGTGGAAAATGGATTTTTTTTCAAAAAAAAAATCTCCTGTTCAGAGATTTTCTTTATAGTGATTCAACAGCTCCATTGCCAGTGTAGTTTGGAGGAGAGGAGCTAATAGGCCCAATTGTTCAAGCTGAGAACTGGGAGGCAGAGGGATCAGCGTATGCCCCCTTGACTGCATGGGGAATCAGCAAAAGCCTTTTGGGCTGCAGATCTGCCTTTGGGCTCCACTAAACTGTACACAAGACAGGAATGAGCTGGCATTCCACAGACCCACCTCAGTGGCTGCCTTTCTGGCCTTCTCTTCTGCATTCTGACACGCCTGTGCCATCTCCTCAGCATCTTTCTGCAGTTGAGCAACATCAGCCTCCAGTTTCTTCTTCTGGCTGAGGAGGCTTGTGTTCTAAGAATAATAACATTCTTGTCAGACAAGTTGAAACCAGCAGTGCAAATGCAAGTTAGTCTGCTCAAGACCCATATGGCAGACAGCTCTAGCCGGAAGCAGTTTTTACCAGAATCAGACATATTCAGTGATACGTGATCACCAAGCCCATTGGGCACACTTGAGTGGGAGGAATTTTATCCACTTAAAGAAGGGAAAGGGAACCTTCTTTCTGCCAAGGACTATTTGGATATTTATGACATCATTCATGGAAAATACAAAACTATCAACTTAAAAATTAGCCTCTTATGTTCCTACAAAAAAGCTATATTCATTAACATCATTAACTTTCAAATCCCACTTGTCTTAGCCATGCTGGATTAAGTGGTTTTTGTGGGCCATTCTACGCCCTTGATTTAGAGGTCAGGACTAAAGAGTTGGTGGCTTGGATCAGGAAGGAAAAATGCATTCAGATAACCTACAAGCCCAACAACCTACTGAGGATTTTTTTTTTCCCTTGTGCTCTTGAATGTAGAAACAAGTGTCCCAGAGCAGAAGTCAGAATGTCCTGGAGGCACCTGAAGAGTAGGACAGTGGGGAATAAAAATCACACTCCTCATGATGTTCCCTGATGCAAGAGAATTCCTCTTTACCCTCCTGCCTTCCTGTCCTGCTCAAGGAAGGGAAGAGGAGAAGGGAAGAGTAGTTCACGGGAGTTTCCATCCCCAGTCCTAAGGAATCTCCATCAAAGCGTGGACACTTTGTGCTCTACAGCTAGTACCATCCTAATTTTTTCCTCCCTGAGTTGTGACACTGAAGGCCCAAGCTAGCTTGGCTGTGTCTGGTGTTGTGTTTGAAGAGAAGCCTTTCCAAGGATGCAGAACCTCGGCAGAGACAGCGTGTGTGAGAAGCACAGGTTTGTTTCTTCTTTGATTTCCCATTATGGTTTCTCTTTCCTTTAGCTCAAGCCTCTCTTAAGAGCAGGATTAAACCTTAGAAACAGAAGGACAGACATGCTAGCTGCATAGGTTCTGCCTGCCTCCTCCATGACATGAAGCTCCACCAAGACTGCACCCTTGGTCTTGCCGAGAGCCAGCCTCTCTACACCCAGGATTTTCACTGTTGGGGTGTAGGTGGACTCGGGAGGGGCACGCAGTAAGAACATCTTGCTCGACTGTTTCTTGGATGCTTGCTGCAGGTAACTACTCCACAGGAACTCATTCTTTGCCAAGGATAGCACAAGCATAAATGCTGCTTTGTTTGCACATAGAATCATTCAAAATGGGCTAGTGAGATAAGGTTTAAAATTTCTCCAAGCTGAAAGGTTTTCTGGTTTTATTTGTTTTGCTTTTTTGGTGGGTGAGGGGAGGAAGTGAGGAAATATTGTCTGGGAGGCATCTGCATGGTCACAGCTCAGATTTGTAAAGGGGCTACATGTCATCAGTCAAAGATAAGGTTGGCCTCGTATTTTTGTTGTAAGCAAAAGGTCTTCGAGAGCAGTATGTTATCTAGGCCATGAGTGGTCAAAGAAAATCTCAGGACCATGAGAAGCACCCAAGAGCTTGTCTGACTCCCGGATCTCATGACACAGCTTCTTCTGATTTGGAAGGTTGCAATGAGATCTGAGAAACAGCGTTTCTGTGTTAGTGTCTCTGTTATTCTCTGTTTTCAAGAACTCTTCCTTACAAACCAGGTCTCTACTGCATAGTTTCTGCTTATTCCTCCTCAAAATCTTCTCATTCCCTGTGATGACTTTTCTCTGGTTGACATCCTCCTCTACCACCTCCTCCTCCTCATTCTAATAGCACCCCAGCAGATATTTTTTCACTGCATTTTAACCTATGTTATACATACCAAGTAAGTTGTCACCAGCAGCTCTTAAATACTATATACAGTGATGATTTACCTTTTAAAAATTGAACATGTCACTAAATAAGAATGGAATGTATCATACTGACATAAGCTTTCTTCATGGAGAAAGTACATGGTGATTTTTCCCCTTCAAAGCTGGGGTACACACCGTGCAAAGGCTGTGATACTCAACTATAGCCTGAGTCCAGGGAAATGCTACAGTGAGCTGGGAACTATGCATAATATGTGTTCTCTACTCTATGGAACCCAAATTGGATTATGTCATTCACATTGATATAAAAAGTTAAACTGTAGGCACAAACTAATTGCAGTTATTTCGGCAGAGGTATTTTTGGTTTACACACATTTGGTCTAGTATTTTTGGGGAGGGCACAACTAGCACTCTGGACGTGTAATTCTTCATGATGTGGGATTAACTTTCAAAGGATTTTAATATAGGATGATGTAAAAGTAATTTTGGTTTTTGCATTGTCAAAATGTGCCATTAGATATGGAATACATCCTTAAATAAATACAATGTATTATTCATCATTTTAATGCACATTTGTTCGCTAATGACTTATTACTTGCTGCTTGTTTCATATTTATTTTAGACTATGGAAATGATGTTAGGCAGAAAGAAAACTTAAGTGATTTTCTCATTTCAGTTCAAAATGTGGCCATGAGACACCTTACAACGTTAACAATGCATGAGGCCCAGGAACTGCTAACAAATGTGTAATGTAGTGGTGGTTCAAGAAATTTTGCAAAGGAGATGAAATTCTTGAAGATGAGGAGCACAGTGCCTGCCCATCAGAAGTTGACAACCAATTGAGAGCAGTCATCAAAGCTGCTCCTTTTACAATGACACAAGAAATTGCTGAACCAGTGAACCATTCAACAGTTGTTCAGCACTTGAAATAAATTGGAAATAGCTCAGTAGTGGGTACCTCACAAGCTTACTGAAAATTTGTTTTAAAAAAATCACCACTTTGATGTGTTCTTTTTTTCAGTCTGCATAACAACAATAAAACATTTCTTTATCCGATCATGATGTGTGACAAAAAGTGGATTTTTGTTGTATCAACTGGTGATGACTAGCTCTCAGTGGTTGAACCATAAAAGGTCATATTACTATTGTTGGTCAGCTACCGGTTTGATCCACTACAGCTTTCTAAATAGCAACAAAACGATTAAATCTGAGAAGTATGCTAGGAAAATTGATAAGCCGCACAAAAAAATTGCAATGGTGCAGCTGGCATTTGTCAACAGAAAGAGCCCAATTCTTCTACACAACAACACCTGAATACACATTGCACAACCAATACTTGGAAGATTGAAAGTGTTTGGCTACGAAGTTTCGCCTCATCCAGCATATTCTCCTGACCTCTCTCCACATTTCTTCCAGCATCTAACCATTTTCCAGGAAAATTCTTCCACAGTCAGCAGGAAGCAGAAAATGCTTTCTAAGCATTTGTCAAATCCTGAAGCACAGATTTTTAATACTACCAGAATTAAAAAAAAATCTTTTGTCATTGGCAAGAAACCACGTTGATTATAGCAGTTCTTATCTGATTAATAAAGATATGTCTGAGCCTAGTTACAATACTTTACAATTAATTTTGCACCCACCTAAATGTCTTTTGACCCTGCCCACTACATGTTAATGACATTTTCTATAGCTATGGCATCTAAAATGACCTCACAGGTGATTTTTAACCCTAAGAGCATGAGAGATTGTCTGTGTTGCTTTCATATATCCTCACAAGTTATCAAAGGAAACTTCCTAAAATGTAAGTCTGATAACATCACATTCAGCTCTCAACATTCATCAGTGGATCTTCATTATCTAAGATAAAATTCAAACTTCTTCTATCTCAGACTTGGGGTCCTTGGCAACCTGATCATTTCTAAATCTCAGGATCATTTTGCCCCCATCTTCCCTACCCATCCTGTTTTCTGGGTTATGGGAGTTTTCTTTAAAATCTGAATCCCCTCTTCCCCAATGCCTCGTCCTTGACTTTCCTCCTAAATGGCTGACATCTTTGTGTCTTTTGTGTCTCATGAAACCTGTGAATGCTAAGGCTAAGACAGTTGGGGAAGGCTTTCTGTACGGTGCACATGTTCTGGCACTATACTCAAAGTCTAATTATCATCATTTGCTTAGTTCTTCAATGTTTAGGGAGAGTGACATTTTGAATCTCTACAGGCTTATATATCGAAGTTATGACAGAAGTCCTAAAAATGTTATTACACGACACATTTTCTACAGACCTCTGTCCTAGTCACTATCATTTCCCCTGATTCCAAAATAAATGTTAAAAAAAATACCTAAGACCTCTGCTTTATGTCGCAGAACCTCATAAGGGAAGCCAAAGTACCAACCGCTCGTCATATCTGTCAGTAGCCACTTTGAATTTTTAGAGATTCATATCCTGGGACTGGAGTTACACTTTTTCTGGGATAGCAGGTGAGAAAATAGCTTAAGGAGAATAGGAGAACAAGGCCAAGTGTTCTTGGAACACAAGGGTATGCTCATTTCTCCCTCCTCAGCATCCCAGCTTTGAGTGTTTTGACAGTTCATTCTCCCAGTAGAAAGTTTATTGCTACTGGGTGAATTCTGTCTACCAGAAAAAGACATGTTGAACTCCTAGCTCCTAGTTTCTCTCAGTGTGACCTTATTTAGCAGTAGGGCTTAAAAACACACAGAGGGAGGAACGCCATGTGAAAGCAAGGAATTGAGGCAGGGAGTCGATGAAGTGAGGAATGGCAAAGGCTATGGCACACCACCAGAAGCTAAGAAGAGGCAAAGGGGGAATACTCTACAGGCTTTCGAGGGAGTACACCTTGAGACACCTTAAGTTTGGATGTCCAGCATCAGCATGTGAGAGAATGAATTCTGTTATTTAACGTTATTGGTTTGCCTTGCTTTGCTACAGCAGCCCTGGAAATTTAATATTCTTGGAAGCAAAGACTACAGCTCCCATTTGCCGCACAAGCCGTCCCTGCACCTCTGATGATGCACCCCAGCCTTGACATGGCATCTGGGCTAATTTAAGGCTGATCCAAGGAGGGCCCTGCTGCTTTCAACAACTTGATCCTGTTACAATGAGGGCAGAGTGAATGCCCACCTGCGTATGGAAAAGAGTGATCCTCTCCGTGGCTGCCAGGAGCTCTTTTTCGGCCAGCTTGCGCCCACGCTCTGTCTGCTCTTGCAATGATCTCAGTTCCTCTAGTTCAGACTGAAGAAGAGAATTGCGCCGCTCAGTCGTGGCCACCTGCTCCTTCAGATCGCTGCCAAGGCGGGTGCTGTCATCCAGCTGCACTTGCAGGTCCTGCAAGAGAAAGCCTAGCCGTGGCGCACAGACCCCTGCATTTGATACAGATGTGCATCAACTGCCTGCGCTCTCAGCAGAGCCCCAGCTACTCTGCTGTCTTGAAGGATGAGATTTGTTTTCCTTACATATTTTGCTCAACCCAGTCTTGTGTAAGAAAACGCATTTCAATCTTAGCCTCACGTTACAAACTGAAAGTACCTTCATTTGACACTGAAGATGGCCCAGGGATTTTGTTGCCTCAGATGCCTGCCGGTTAGCTGAACGAAGCTGTAGTTCCATGTCCTTGAGGTCCCCTTCCATCTTCTTCTTCAGCCGGGTAGCTTCAATTCTGCCCCTAGCTTCAGAATCCAGACTGGCCTGCAGGGCTTCAATAGTACCCTGCTGCTTCCTCCTGATGTTAGAATAAATTCAAGGGAAAGAACAGCACATTCAAATTAAGAAAAGTTACTTTCTATGTTCATAACAGATTAGGAAATGGAAAAAAATTAAAAGTCTAGGTAACTAACAGCTAACAAAATGAGAATGAAGGGTTTTCATTTGTCTTGTCTTGTTTTCAGGCTGTGAAGAGCATGCTTTATTGGGAAAATTACAGAAGGGGAAAGGAGGATAGAAAGGGAAAAAGAAGGAGGGTAAAGCTTCAGCTAGTCAGAAGGGGACCTGGAAATGTGGGTTTTCATTTCATAAACAAAGGGCAAAGGACAACTGTAATATGTCATGTCCATCATAATAGATTAAGGAAGGTTTGTGAAGTAACTTCTGTAAAGAATCAAGGGCCTGTTTTTTAGGGATCATGGAGAATTGTCTGAGAGCCTCTGAAGGGTAAATTGGGATTAAACCCCTAAATTTCTGAGTGGCGAATGGTCAAGGATGTATACTCTTAGAAAGCCTCATTATTTAGATTTCTTTCAATGGTTAAAAAAAAGTCTTTACATTGCAAGATAGAGCCACTAGGTTGGAACAAGTTTTAAGATTCAGCAATACTTTTCTAATGCCTTATAGACACTAATTCTCCTAGAATAGCATGTTTATATCTACCAATGAGTTTAAGGTAAAAAGGATTGGTTAGGTAAACCAACTGCAATGAGATATTGAATTACTTTGATATTCCTTCATAAAATATGCTAGGCAAAAACATATCTTCAAAGTGTCTGAAGCTGACAAAATAGCTGTGTGCGTAGGAAGAAAATGAAAATATTGAAAGATTTCATGGCAATTTTCAATTTTCAGTCCTCTTCAGGTGGCTGGGGCCAGGTAACTGGATTCTGGATGATGGACCAGGGCTGTACAGAAGTATACCATTAAAAGCCTCACCCACACAAATTTTTACTTGTGTGAGCCTGAAATCTCTCTTCTCTCTCTATGGCATCACAAGATGGAAGGAATCTTGTTTCTCAAATTACAAAGGACACTGGCTCACTTTCCATCCTACCTCACATTACACTTTGAGTTGGGAAAAAGTGGATTTCTGTTATGTTAAGTCACCAAGATACGGTGGCTGCTCACCAGGACAGTATATCTGCTGTCACTAACACCTTCCCTGTGATGCTCACCCCTTGAAACGGGGTTCTGGTGATGAGCCGAGAAGACAGAAGAGAGGGAAGAGGAGCTATTTCTTTTCCTTATGGCATGTTTCAGAGCAAAAAGCAACGGTATATTTTCTGTGGGTCAGAAATAGATTCCATATCAAATCGTGACGACCTGCATGATGACCTCTGGAGTGAGTCAGGGTGGTCTATAACCTACAGGGAAGCAAAATCGTGGTCCATGTCTGCAGTCACAGTCTGGGTCACTTGGAGGCTCCAGGTGTTATGACCATCTTCATCTGTAGCAGGGGCTCAGAAGCAGTTAAGAAATGTATGGGAAATAACTCTTTCTGGCTCAATAGCCCAGAGTTAGCATCATTCCTCTGCAGTTATATCTTCTCAGATCATTAAAAAAATAACTGAGGTTGACCATGTATGCCTAGCCCTGGGTGCCAGGCAGCTACGTCAGCTTCCAGATCACAGTTTTATAAGCTTGCAAGGATATCGCAGGAATGGTTGTGGGATGAATTGTGTCCTCTCACAAAGCCATTTGTTGAAGCTCTAAACCTGAATATGAGAGAGTGTGACTACATTCATAGTACCTTTCATGAGTTAATTAAGATAGAGTTGGACCAGTACAGTAGGGATGCAATGCAATAGACTTGTGTCTTCCCAAGGCGAGACACCAAGGATGTATGCACACAGAGGAAAGACTGTATGGGGACTCAGCAAGAAGACAACCATCTGTCTGCAAGAAAAGAACAGAAGCCTCAGGAGAAATCAAACCTGTCAACACCTTGATCAACACCTTGACCTCAGATTTAGGAGATTATAGATGCCAGACCTGTAAGAAAAGTAATTTGTGGTGTGTAGCCACACATAGTCTATTTTGGGACAAAAGCCCAAGTAAAGTAATAAAAGGACAGTTATACTAAATATCAGTAGAAGGTTTAAGGCACTTCTCTCTTCCATTGAGAAAGTTCTCATTTTTGCTAAGGCCAAATCTTCCTACAGCATCTCTGGCCTGGTGTTAAAAATCCTCTACAAGAAAATACAGTCTATTGCAGCAAGCAAACTGAAATTTCACATGCCAGCTTTCCCACAATTGCCTATCAAATAACATGACGGGCTGCAGACAAGGACAAAGTGGTTTGGTTTAAGAAGAGTAGAAATAATAGCAGCCTGGAGAATGCCTGCTAAATAATCAACACATTCCATGTACAGAAAAAAAAAATACAAAAAATGAAAACTCTTAAAGTATTTTTTGAAGAAAAATAAAGCACTCATGACTAAGGGCAATGTAGTAAGAAGTTATTTTTCTTTCCAATATAACAAATACCATTTGAGAAAAAAAATTAAAAATCAGGACAATAACTTTCCAAAAGCTAATGATTTTCAATTAAAACCAGCTCAGTAGGTCATTTTTTATCTTTCAATATTGCCCATCTGAGGAATGAAATGAAAAGAAATTTCCTTTAGTCTCAATATGTACAGTTCACCTTTAAATGGTAGTTTTAAGAACTAAATATCATGTCTGAGTTTGAGACTGTATTTTATGAAGACACACAGACATAAATTACTTAGAAAAGGGAGGAGATTCAAACATATTTTCCTGAAAAAACTAAGACAATAAAAAATAAGTCAGATGGTGCATATAAATTGAGAACTGTGGTTCAGAGGACTGGATTATACAGAAGGAAAAGACAATGGAACTTCAGTAAATACTGAAGGCTATTGATCAGAATGGGCAAGCGATGGCTGTGGGACAAATCTATCACTGCCATTTGATTTCCTATTGCCAAGGACTGCTTTCAAGCTGTAATTACAGAGCCAAATGATTGGTACATGGATCATATAGCCTGAAAAGCTCAGGATGTTTATACTATGAGACCCTTCATAAAAAGTTTGCCTAGCCATCAACCAAAACAAATGTGCCATGATAAAAGAAGATATTTCAGTGCCCGATCCTCACAAACACTTCTGAATATATTTGGGAGAACCAGTGTGTGGAGAAGAGCTCTGAACCAGTGTGGTGACCCTCATCCACTGCAGCATTTCCTGGAACAGCTGAGAGATAATGACATCTGCTTGTCCCTGAAGAGTCAAGACTTCCTGACCAACCTGCTCCACCAAGCCATGGTGGAAAGGGTTCATCTGCATAACACTATGGATACCAGGTGGTGTTTCCCGTGTCTAGGATGGAAGCGATCAAAGTCAGTCACCAAAGCTCCTCCCCTCATCCATCAGTGACTGTATTGTCATCTTCTTCCATTGCCTATACCAGTAATAACATTTGTAGAAATAAAGACATAAAATAGTTGTATTGTCCATAAAAGTTTAGGAAGCTTTAACTAAAATGCTAGGTATGATATCTTAACATTTAATCTAACATTAAGAACTCAAATATTTGTAAACAGGTGAGATGCACCACACACCACACTCATCTGACTGTACGTTTCACCACCAGGCCTCCAGGCGGGCTCACTCAGGCTTAAGTCTCACCAGATTATCCGAGAGCCCAACAACAGACAGGGAGTTGAGTGACATGCAGTTTGTGCAATATCACAGTTTGGTCTTTTCCTGTGGCTCTTTCTTTGCTGAGTTCCTTGGTCCCTTCAAGTTACTGAGTCCTATTTTAACAGATTGCTTCAGTTTTTGTGAAGATGCTGATGGGTTATGGGGACATACTATAACTGTCATGAGAAAATTACATTTTAAAAGTTATTTTTCTTTTAGAAATAAGAAACTTCTGCAGATTTCTTCCTGCTGAACACATAAACAACACCCCTTCTCTTTCTTCAGCCAAGAGAAGTGATAGAACACGTATGGCCACAGAAGATGCTGGCCACAGACGGTTAGGACCATTTTATTGTTCACAAGAAAGAGACAGAGCCAAAGATGACTGGAAGCGACAGAGCAAGCATGAGGATGTGAATTATCTCTCTTATTATTTCCCCTCCCCTCTGTTCCTTACTATAAAACACACTTATATACCTGTACATGGAGAGGCGGAGACTTGAGGTCAATGACGAGGTCAGAGCTAGCTTTGAATAAGTCCTTTTTTTCACCAAAACAAATGACCAAACTAATGGCAAACTTACCAACCCAAGCATATCATCCTAAGGGCTAGTACCAAGAGAACACTGAACCTAATCTTTCCATCAAATAATATTTTCCTTGAGATTTACAATTTATTTGCCTTGTCCTTGATTGCTTAAAATTATACTCGTGTGCTTAATTTTTTCCAGGCATTTTATTCAGTTTTCTCATATCTCTGAAGTCAAATTAAACCAAAGTCTTTGATACCATCTGCACCCAGGCAGTAGGAAGGGCCTGAGGTGCTATTTGTGATATGCTATAAAATATGCCCTTTTCTTCCCTGTGTGTTTGTAGGTACTTGAATTAACTAAAAATTAGTTGGAGCTCTTCCTCTGCCTCCAGCCTGCCCTTCTTTTCCAAGGCCCATCACAGCTTATCCCTTTTCTGTTCTTTCTTCCCTTAACTGTCACTGTTTGGATCTCTGGCTTCTTTTGCAGTAGCGTTATTATAATTGGCACTCTGTGACATTCAGATGTACCTGTAGAGACACGGATTCCTGAGGATTCATTTTTCTTCAGTGGGGTTTATTTATAGGCATCAGTTTGACTAAGTCTGAAGTGAGAATTGTTTTTGTTGTTGTTGTTGTTGTTATTTTTTAAGAACTGTACAAAGAAACATTCAATTTTTTCCCATGAAAGAAGATAATCAAGGCCCACTGTTTTTGGCCTTCATTAAAATATTCTTTTAGACACAGATTCAGAGACTCTTCCATAGATCAGAACCCTCTTCACCAACAGTTCTAAAAAGGAACATGCCAGGGAATGAGAGCAAAGGAAACCCAAAACACACAGAGGGCTAGATTTGGCTTAACATCCTCATTAATAATGACCCCATGGGAGATTTGGCTGACAATGAGCTTCTAGAAAGAGGCTAGTTCAATGGAACATGTTAACAACTTTTATTTGCTTAATTATTTAACAAACATTGAAAATAAATTGCTAGTTGAACCTCAGGCTCAAGTGATTTTCTTTTCTGGCATGTGGCATTAACTTAAAGAAACATATCTGGTAAATTATATAGCCATCATTAATTCTTTGTATTTATAATTATGACTTTCATCTATAAAGTGTTTTATCAACCTCAGCTTACTCGTCTTTCTTAACACCTTAAGCTCCTTGCTTCCCAAGAAATACGAACTAGTATGTCTAAGTCACTATCTATCTATCTATCTATATATCTATATCTATGAATATAGATCTACGTAAATTACATATTCTCTAACACATGAGAGACACTGGGTTTAGGGAATCAATAACCATCTATCCTCCCCAATTTTCAGAGAGTCATCCCTTTCCTAGCAGTCCGCTGGTCCTCTTTCTACTCTATTACCCATGCTGGGCCTTTTTATGCCATAATATTTGTAAATTTCATAAGAGGGATACCAGTCTTCAGTCACTCTTTTGTGTTTGGTACATTTCACTGAGCATTATTGAGTCAAGGTAGCCCCATGTTCATTCAAATGCTTCATATTTATCTTTCTGTGTAGTTACATAATATTCCATTGTGTATAGGTACTTCACTTTCTTTATTCATTCCTTTATTAATGGGCAGGTAGTTTTTTTCCCAAGATTTGGCCATAAGAAATTGTGCTGCTATAAACATGGATACACATGTGTCTTTTTGGTATGTTCTTTCTTCTGGGAACATGCCCACTAAAGCAGTATCCGGATCAAGTGGGGTTTCTGAAATAAATGACCCTGTCAAGAGGTGGGCAGCTGAAATGAAAAGAAGCTGCTCAGAAGAAATGCTCAGATGGCTAACAAGCACATGAAAAAGTTCTCCATCACTGGCCACCAGAGAAATGCAAATAAAAACAACACGGAGGTTTCACCTCATCCCAGTGAGAATGGCCTACATCAAGAACTCAGAAAAACAATTGCTAGTGAGGGTGCAGAAAAAAATGAAACTCTACTCCACTGCTCGTGGGAATACAATCTGGATCAACCATTTTGGAAAGCGATCTGGAGATTCCTTAGAACGCTGAGAATACGTCACCAGCTTGTTACAGTGAAGATAAGAAGAAAACCAGCACCTGTGAGTCCTGTCTGTTTCAGTTTCCTCATGACTAAGCCTCAACTGCTTCCACAGGGATTTTGACAAACAGCTTAGCTCCAGGCTCTGCATGCTCCAAACAAATGAATGTAGGTATAAACGGGACTGTGTGAAAACCTCCCTCTGTGATGCATCAACTCTCACGCACAGCACCCAATTTTTTAGTCTTTTCCTCCATGGGTTAGCACTGTCAGTCAGTTTCTGGAATGCCCAAATAAGGCAGTTTTGAAAAAACATGCAATCACTATGCATAAACTTAGGTGTGTGGATGGGCGTGTTATCTTTAGTTTCAAGCAAGAACAGATGTTACTTGAATGAAAGAAATTCATGAAAACTGGCAGTAACTGATTATAGGCATTCCGTTATACTAGTACAGTGCACTTAATAAAAAAGAGTCTAGTATAGAATTAGACTTTCTTTAGAAATGTTCCAATGAGTGTCCTCGTAGCAGCTAAACACAATGAGCTATATTCATTCAAGGGTTCTGAAATAATGTAACTGTTACTCATCAAAATAAATTTAAATACCTAAAATTTTCTATTTCTTCCTCTTTCTCTGAAAGCTTTCTTTCAAGTTCTGCTTTGGTTTCCAAGAGTTCAAGTTGGATGCGAAGAATCTTGCTTTCATTTCGTTCCAGAGCTCCCTGAAATAAATTTATTAAGTAAGTACTAAGTGAATTCCTTTCTGAATGAAAGCTTTGGGTTTTCTCCCCCTCAAGATACATATCACTAATGTAACTCCATTTAGAGTTTCTAGGGCAGGCCTATGTTTCAGTCAGTCACCTTAAACTGAAAGAGGATGAAAATCAGTGACTTCTTCCATTTGCTGTTTCTTATAGCTTTGATAGTCTTTTTTTTCTCTAACTCAAAAACTATTGTTCTAAGAGTTTTTAACTTCAGTGCTGGGGAGTGAAGCCCGGCTCTCATATATTCAAGGCCAATGTTTTACCACCAAGTTAAATCATCAGTCCAATTAAAACATTTTAAAATATAATATTTTAATTATCTTAGTAAGTATATTTAAACTTTCACATTGACTACCTTGACTTTTTCTAATATATTCTATCTAAACCAATAAAAGTATCAATGCTAGAATTTGATAATAACTGCTAGAAGTAAAGTAATAACTGCTTCAATACCTGGACTTTTTATTCCAGACACTATAGGAATAGAAGAGAGTTAAACGCATTACAAGATATCTTAATTACTTATTTGTTGCTGAGACACAATACCCAACACCCTCACTGAAAAGAGAAAAGGCTAATTCCAACTCACAATTTCAGAAGGTCTCAGTCTATTCATGGGTCGCCTAATGGTGGAGGAGCATAGCACGGGGCCTAGCCAGAGAAAGGCTGCTTACAGCATGGCAAGACCAGAAGCAGAGAGCGAAGGGTACAGCTGGTAAGGGAGTTACGTCCTAAGTCACGCCTCGGTGATCTGCCCATTCCAGGTCATGACCCAGTGATCTGCCCCTTCTGACCAGGCCCTACTTCTCAGTAGCACAAGAAATCAATAGATTAACACCCATGATCATGTCACTTTCCAAATATGAAGACTTGGGGGCATAAAATAATGCCCAAATATTGTCATATGAAAAACAAGTAAGAGAATTTACAATACACTTGATATATAACACTACATGAGAGACACGATCAACTTAATTAGTACTGCTACTACTAATAAATTTGTTTGGCAGGTAGGGAAATGCCCTGAGCCTCTGAGCAACTTAAAATCAATCAGAGTTATCGCCAAAATAGCTATAAAGGTAATTTAACTTCAAAAGTATAAGTTTAATGAAATCTTTAAGACTATTCCAAAGATTTTATATATATATATATATATATATATATATATATATATATATATATATATATGAAACGACATATAGAAACCACTCAGATAATACTGTTGTATGTATAAGGCATTAAGGCGATGAAATCTATTGATCAGTGAACTCTGGACACTTCTGCAGACAGGGGTAATTTTGTACAGGTTGCTGTGAGTAATGCTTCACATATATCACCAAGAGTAAAAAGTAAAATTAACCAGCAATCTTAAATAAAAGTAAGAAAGATGTTGGGAATTTTTTTAAAAAAAAAAAAACCTCTACCTGTTCTCTCTTTTCTTAATATAAAAGAAAATTAGCCAAAGCCAAATGCGTGGATAGCAATTTTCTCAGAGGGCATGCTGTTTTGCTTTGGTGGGAAACTGACCTTTAACTTTCTAGAACGCATTAAGAAAGTATATATTTATACAGAGGGCTACCAAAGATAATTTGATAATTTAAAAAACTGATAAAGTTTCCCATAAAGGTTCATCCAGAATAAGATAAGAAATCACTCAATAAAAAAAAAAAGCATGCCTGTTTTGAAGTGTTTATGTGGTAAAGACACAATTTGAGAAAAGGCTAATAGAATATGTTGCCATCTAGTGGTGCTTCACGGTGTAGGTCCATACCTAGTGTTCACCTCGCTTTGATGTGGGTACTGGATGATTTAATACTCACAGATGTGTGTGTGTGTTATGCAGTACTAAAATTGCTTCTACCAATTATATTCTCATGTCTTATCATAGTGCTTAAAACTTGTACCACAAATTTACTTTTTTTAGTTAAGATGCTGGCTTTAGAAAGCCCCCGGCCAGGATGGCCAGAGAGTTGAGTAAATAAAGTTCACCAACTAGGTAAACACCAGCCTTGCTAGAGGATACCGCATTGTCAACTAAAGGGATTCAATATAAAATACAGAAGGCTACTGGTAGTGATATTTAGGCACAGAAGAGTAAGATCTTTTTCAAGAGCTACTGGTTTGAAAACTCTACACCTACGGGTAAGATGGACACATCTTCTGCCATGTGGGTTCCTTACAGTTTTCATAGTGAGGAAAGTCTGACAGACAATGCTTTTTTTTCATTGACATAACTTCTAAAAAGCTCCTCCTACAACTAACTACTGTATCTTTCAAAAATCATTGACTCTATTGTAGGTGTACAGGCAAAAATTATATTTTAACACATCCAGGAGCTTATTCAAATGTTGAGTTTATAAAATGAAATTCAACTGATATAAGATTTTATATGGCTTATTAACCATTTAATGATCTCTTCATTTCACTAACTTCTTTGGGATACTCTCAGGAGTCCTTGTAATTGCTTACACCTGCACAGGGGTAGAGCCAGAGACTTTTCCTAAACTTTGAATCCATAGCATTGAGCAAATAATCTGTATGCAAGATGAGCCTTTGGAAACAATTTTCTGAGAACATCGCTTGGAATCTTAGAGAAACTACCTGAAGCCTTTTGTGGGGAAAAGGTTTGACTGATGCTCTTTCAAGGGGGAAGGGCAGCTTTGAGAATATGCCTTCTTTAAGCCTGTGGCAAATATTTGCTGAGGCTGACAGCCCAAATATGTCCCAAACTGATCTTCTCCAGTATGAGTACATACAGGAACACAAAGAGATCTTAATAAAAATGGAGATTCTGATTCAACAGAGCTGGGTAGAGAGATGATATTCTAAATTTCTGACAAACTCTTGAGTGGTGCCCATATAGCTAGTTCATGTACCACATTTTAAGTACTAAGACTCAGGGATAAACAGTTATGATTTCTATTTTCATTACAACCAGCAGATTTTCATTTACTAGGGTTCACCCTTGTGTCTGAACCTCAATTTTTCCCTTTGTAAAATCAGGACAATAGTTTGCTAAAATGATTCCACAAAATGATGCTTATAAGCAGCTGACTTGATGCCTAGCATTTAATGATCTCTCAGGTGTCATGGGGTGGCTGCTCTTTTTATTACTAGAAAGCAGATTTTCTCTTTTAGCTCACTGATGGATACTGTTCCTCCTTGGTGATTATACACACCTCCGTTTCTTCCAGTGTCTCTTGGGCTTCTGTCTTTTCTTGTTCAATCAATTTCTTGGCCTTTGTCATTTCAGTTAAGTTTCTGGTTCCTTCTCTAACCTGGTTGGTCAAACTAGAAATCTGTTCTGTAGAATGAAGGCAGAGCAGTAAAGTTAGTGATAGGGTTCTGTCTCAGACCCGTAATACCAAGCACATTGGCCTGTTTCTAGAGGCCCACCAGTACCATATTCATGCAGCCCTTGGCAACTTGATGGCAGGGCCTCTGCTAGCCCCCTGGTATGACTGTTCAAAAATATCATCTGTTCTACATATTCCTTTGCCATCTGACAGTATACCGTCTCATCTAGTGACAATAGCACTTCTTAGAGTCTTGTGTGTCAGAGAGACCATGCATTTTCCATGATGGTTCTGTTCTTCAGTCATTCAGAGTCTACCTGGAGGAACACTTGGATGCAGCCCTGGAATCCTTCTGAAAGTACTTAGCTGTCAACACTAGGGGCTGCCATCATCTCAAAAAACATAACACCTGGACAGGAACTTACAGCATAAACTATGTCATTACCTGTCAGGAACCAAGGTATGACCTCAGGTAAACAAAAAAGGGCTCAGAAAGGACTGTAGTTTTAGCTTAGCACTGGATTGTTTTGGTTAGCATCTCATAAATACAAACCCTTGATAGATTAACATATCCAACAATCACAAGTTAGCCGTCACTTCTCATGAAGGGAGCTTCCAGTACCTAGGGAGTGTGGTATGGAGCCAACAATTTCAGTCCAGAGGTGTTGGAGGAAACTTGAGAGTTCACTTGCTCCTCTGGTTCTGGGATCCTGGGCTGTAGCTGCTCAAGTACTTTTAAAAGAACAATGTGTGGTGATACACACCTGTAATCCTAGCAATCTGAGAGACTGAGGCATAAGCCCAGCCTGAGCCACTTAGCAAGAAACTATCTCAAATATTTAAAAGCTCAATAAGGCTGAGAATGTGTCTCACTGTGAAGCAGTACCAAGGGCAAAAAAAAAAAAAAAAAAAAGCTTTAAAAAAGCTTTAAAGACATTTGATGAGAAATCTCATGGGAATTGTGATCCTCCTTCTAATACTCTTTATAAGGAAAGGTTCTCCCAACAAAAATTTCCGGCAGTTTTTGTCAACTCTGAGTGCAGCTAGAATGACCTGTAGACTTTTTAAAGGAAAGCTCAAGCTTCTAGTCCTACCCCCTCTGATGAAGTCAGGTCCCTAGACCCGTGGCAGCAATCAACCACTCCCGGAAAACCCTGGAACACAAATTCATTCTGTCATCTCATCTACTGAATCAGAAACTCTAGAGTGGGCCCCAGTCGTCTGTTTTAACAGGTGATTCAGACACTGCGAAGGCTTTCAAATCACTTCTAGCACCTCTGCATACAAGACAGCGGCCTGATAGTGGATTTGTAGGTCAACGCGGAAAGTAAGTTTAATTTACACCTCTAATAGTAATGAACTTGCTTTCAGGGCACCTGAGGGCTCCCATGCACATCACTGGCACTGGTATAACTTGGCAGCCTCTTTGAAGAGCTGTTTGGCAGTATATCAAAACTTTGAATTCATTACTTTAACTCAGCAATTTTATTTTCAAGGTTCTATTCTAAAATATTTTAAATGTGCACAAGTATTGTATATGAATATATAAGATTATTTATCACTGTGAATAATCAGATATAAAATGAATGTGGTATAAATAAGCATTGGTCATCCTTATTATCCTATACAGATATTTTTTTTTTCCACCTGAGACAGGCCTCTATGAATAGCCATGCACAGAACCTGAAGGTACAAAGGGAGGAAGCAGAGCTCAGTAGTTAAGTGATACTGGAGTCCACCTGGCTTGGCTCAAATCCCAGAACTATTTATTGACTGAACTTAGACAAGTTACCTAATTTTATTTGGCCCAATATGATCTCAATTATACAGGTAAAACTAACATTAAAACTTTTCTCAGGGTTAGATAATGAATAATAACTGTACCTGGCATATAGCTTTAGCTACAGAAATATGTCACATTATATATAACATATTTAATAATTATGACATAATTAATATATTAATAAGTAAAAAATAAGGAGTAAAGGAGTAAAATACTGTGTAGTTTGGGTAAAAGCTATGTGCATGAATATATACATGGGAAAGACCCATGAGGCCCTCATATGAAGAAATTCTTGTATTTTTTATTAGCCTAGAACCAGAGATAAAGGTGTGAAGCTAATTTTACTTTTTAAAATAATTTAATACAAGTAACATTTACATTATTTTTTCAAAATGAAGTATTAAAACATGAGCTGAATCACGAAAGAGATCCTTAAAAACGCTCAGGCTCCTCCCCCCAGGGCCAGCACTCGCTCCAACTCCGGGTCGTTGCTGAGCCGGTGAGCCCAGCTGAGCATACCTCGGAGACTCTTGTTCTCCCTCCTCAGCGCCTCCTGGCCTTCAGTGCTCTCCTCATGGGCATGCCTGACTCTGAGCAGCTCGGTGCTGAGGGCCCGGGCCTCCTCCTGAGAGGCCTCCAGCAATGCCTGGGACTCCTCATGCCTCTGTTTCCAGTCCAGGAGGGCCTTGTCAGAGTGTTGCAGCTTCTGGTTCAGTGCAGCTGTCGCTGAGCGGGCCTTCTCAA
Source organism: Ctenodactylus gundi (assembly GCA_004027205.1). Lineage (NCBI taxonomy): Eukaryota > Metazoa > Chordata > Mammalia > Rodentia > Ctenodactylidae > Ctenodactylus > Ctenodactylus gundi. The sequence goes on along the minus strand of PVKB01006390.1, from coordinate 35,302 downwards.
GGTCAGACAGGGTGTCCCCAAGTTCAAGCTGCAGCTGATGCCTGGCCCTCTCCAGGGAGGCATTCCTGGCATTGGCCACTTCCATGGCTTCGGCAGCCTCCTGCAACCTAATGGCCAACTTCTTCCTGAGAAGCGGAGACCCAAAGGTTTAGTGAGGCAACACATTGCTGAGAGCTCAACAAGTGTGCCTCAGACAAAGACAGAGCTCTGATACAAAACAGGACAGCCTCTGAGCTTGGCGTGATGGTGCAGAGCAAAGTGAGCTCACGGTACTTCCAGAACGCATCTGTCAGCTGACCTCTGTCCTCTGGCTCTTTTGTCTACATGGCTTTCGTTTTCCTCCATCTTTTGCCAGTCGGGACTTGAAACTAAGGATCTCTTTGAATTCCTCTATTTGCTCATCCTAAAACTCTAATAAGTAATACAGACTTTATTGACAATATCCTAAGAAATGGGAGAAATAAGATTGCTCTGAATATGCTACAACCATCAAGTTCCCAAAAAACATTGGGCTTATTTAGTCTCTTGACTGTGCTACTTCCAACCAACTCTTCTACTGTCCTGTTCCTTTCTTCTCTGTCCTGTCTATGCAACACAACTGTCTCCTCTCTCTGAATGCCTTGTCTATATCAACTCATCTCCCCAGACTTACACCCATGTAATCATGTTGCCCACCCAACACACGTCATTGCTCTTAGTGGGTTCTCAGCACATGTCCCTCCAATATCTTCAGCTAGCAAAAGGGTTATGTTATTAGAAGTGTTCTCTACCACCCTCACAATACAGCACTCAGAAATATTTAATGGATGAAGTCTATTCTTTTGCTAATATCTCCTGCAGAATTGCTGGTTATCTCATTTTTTTTTTCTTACATTATACTTAATGGGTGTAAAGAAATACACACAGGAGAGCTTTCCTGATCTACTGTTAAACTGAGAAAGAAGTTCACAAATTAGCAAGCACCTTAAAGGAACGTTATATAAGGCTCCATTTTGGAGGAATCCTGCAAAGCCCCCTCTCTGATTATCTTCTGGGAAAGCTCTGGGCTCTAGTAACAATTACCTGCTCACTGGCTTTTTATCCATGTCAGTTTGCTTCTTTGCTTCAATCTTCTTTATTTTCAAACTAGCAAAGATTCATTTTAAAAAACTCAAGATTCCGAAGAATTTTTAGACAGCCTTGTTGATACCACATAATTCACCCACCAACAATGTACAATTAGGTGCTTTGGTTTTTAAAATTTATGTATACATGAATTGCAAATTCTATAATGCATCAGAGATATGAGGTTTGAGGAATCAATGTCCGTCTATGACCCCCTTTTTGAGGTTTCACCCTTTGGCTAGCTGATCATTGCCCCTCTTTCTATCCTGTCACTCATGCGGCCATTATTTTTGTGAATTTCATAAAAGGGACACCTGTCTAAAGTCTGCTTAACCTAAAATAGTAGGAGTCTTATAAAAATAACTGTAAAATGTAATAATGTATTTCAATTACATTGTAAATGCTGGATTGGTACTTGAAAATAAAAGTTTTAGGGTTGGAGGAATGGCATAGCAGTTAAAGTGCTTGCCTTTCAAACTCAAGGCCCTGAATTAAGACTCCCCAAAACACGTAAGGCTGGGCGTCGTGGTACACACCTGTAATCCTTGCACTTAAGAGGCTGAGGCAGGATAGCTGTGAGTCCAAAACCAGCCTGGACTCCATAGCGAGTTCAGGACCAGCTTGGATTACAGAGCAAGACCCAGTCTCATAAAAGAAAAAAACAAAAAAAGAGAGAAAGTGAGAAAGAAAGAAAAAGGAAGAAAGAAAGAAAAGAAAGAGAAAGAGAAAGTAAAAGTTTTACTTTGAGTGACTCAAAACAGTGGAATGCCCAGGGCTGAGAGATTTCTGGAGGTCTGAGATCTTTGAGACAAAAAAAAAAAAAAAAAAAAAGAACAGGAAATTTGAGTCTTTCCTGGGTAAATGGAGGCAACTTGAGACCATCATGTTCAGGGAAGTAAGTTAGAGGCAGAAGGTTAAATACAGAATGGTTTCTCTACTATGAGAAACCCAGATCACAATCATTTCATACAACTAGTTGAGAGGAATAATGTGAACAGGAGGTGAGAGGGTGGGGTGGGAGGGTCAAAAGGGAGAGGGAAAAGACTTGTAATTTTGCTGTGATGTATACAGAACAAAGTAAATGTTACATGTTGCATGTAAACATCAATAAAATGGGGAGGAAAGAAAAAGGAAATTTCAGGGCAAGCTGAACAAAATGATTGCTTTTATTATACTGATAAATTTACTGTCCATTTAATACCCACTATGATTTTGCTCCTTAAATTGCCAATCAGGAACACCTGCTTAATTGCCTAGACCATGGAATGGGCTATTCAAGATCAAGAAACCAGATCCTTGTCTTTGGAGAGCACAGAGCTAATCAGGTGAGCTGGCTACTCTAAATTTACCCATCTAAACTTCATACTGAAACTCAGGGCAGGCAGGCTTCCAACTTCTCAATTTGACCAAGTTGAATTCTAGGTATTCTTACAGCTGCTGTCTACCTCCCCGAGGCGATTTAGAGGAAAAACATGACACTGACAAACGTTTTTGTATTTGATGCTCAAATAATTTTAAAGCAAAATGCATCTTCAGATATCACCGTGCTTGTCCCTTGCTTTTCTCTTGTCACATAGTGTAGAGCTACGACTTCTGACAAATCCATGTGGCCATTAAGGCACTCACATTCTTTCCTTCTTTTCCACCCACTCCTGCCAAAGAACCCATCAAATAAAATGACAAGCAGGCACTGTGATTGAAATCTTCAATCATCAGAAGCAAAAGAAAATCTTATTTAGGATCAAATAACAGATTTCAATATCTAGAAGGCATTCAGGTCAAAGTTTCACTTTTTTGGGGTCCAGAGATTTTATAAAATACCTAGTGCAGATAATTTTAGTACAGGTCCTTTCAAAGCTCATTTTAAATTACTGTAGACACAATGACAGATCATTTGGTACCACTTCAGGGACAGAACACAGCAGCTGTTCAGCAGCTACACAGGGATGCCACACAAAGATTTAGTTGAAGAACTGAACAAATATGATTCATGGCTAAAGATAAAGAGAAATGTGCTGATCTGAACTGGATCTTTGCCAAGCTACCAAGCCAGGAATACACTCTTTGGAGAAAAACTAACAATTATAAACTGGGGTTAGTGTGAAATTTCTCTGAAGATATATAATCATTCAACCTCTAAGCAAAACACTTCTATACTTCCCTGTGGTAATAAGCCTTCACTTAGCTGGGTAGAAACTTCTGTATTTCCTGAAAAGAACTCTTAAAGCCTTTTCTTTATTTTTAAAATCAGCAATTAAATTGATGGTCTAAACTTCAAGAGGGCCTGGGGATGATTTCTGGCTTCTTTTCAATGAAGTTTTTTTTCCTCGTGAGGCGAGATGATATACAGCCCAACATACTTTCACCTCTCTCTGTCACATACCACTTGGTAGTCTTCAAGTCATACAATCCAAGTCTAGAGAAACAGTGGCTTTGATGTATGCATTAATGTATGGATATGGACAAAACTATTCTGCTGTATCAAATTAAATGTAGGGTTTTAAATGATAGCCCAGTTTTTAAACTATAGTTCAAAGTCATATCTTCTATAACTCTTAGCCTGTATGCCTAGAAAAGTCCTCTTTTTCTCCCTAGGACCTCTTCATAGTTTCTGCTACCTTGCATTATTATTTTTTTAGACACTCTGGAGTATGTGCTTTTTGATGGCAGTAGTCCTTTCAACTTTGGTCTCCAACTTGGTATGCTCCACATGATTTGGTAAATGCATACCATGAGGATCAAGAGGCACAGTCATTGTTCTCATAGTCCTATGTGTGACAACTCCAGGTCAGTTAGAGCCTTGCTTACTCACTTGGCTTCCTCCACATCTTCCGTTCTCTGGATGGTGTCTTGCTCATACTTCATTCTCAACTGCACCATTTCAGTGTTGCCTTTGGACAGGGCCCGGTGTAACTCAGCCTTCACCTCTTGTTCTTCTTCATACTGTTCTTTTAGAAGGTCAAAGTCATGCTTGGCTGACTGCAGGGCATGGACCAGGGAACCCTGAGACTGTTGGACAGGTGTGTTAAAAAATAAAATAAAATAAAAAGGAATCACCACATTTAACATTTGGAGGTGATTTTTTTTCAGATAGAGTTAATAATAACAATCAACTAAAATTCAAGGTGAACCTCAGCATAATAAGATAATATCAAGGAAAGAATTCAGGACACACACACACACACACACACACACACACACACACACCCACCCACCAACAACAGCAGAACAGAGAATGTAATTTGCCATTAAAACAGGGAAGCATTCTATTTAGGGAAATGCCAGCCTCATTATGTGGCCTGCAGTAACAGACAGACCTGGCATTTTAGATATAATAGAGAACACAAAGTTAGCAAGAATATTCACTGTCATTCAGGCAATAAGATTTATATTTAGCAATATATAAGATTTAGATCTTGTTTAAACCAGCAAAAAATTTGAAAAAAAACCTGAGACTTAGTCTAGCCTTTTCATTTCAATGATGAGAAAAATAAAACTTTTTATTTCTCATGTAAATTTCTGAAAACTCCTGGCTTACATTAAATTAATGCTACTAAGTAGAATTTTCTACAATTATGAAAATATTCTATGTCTATATTCTCTACCATGATAACTACTAGCCACATGTGCCAATTGAACATATAAAATGTACCCAGCTCAATGGCTGATAAAACTGAATTTTTACTTAATACATATTTAAATTTAGATAACTACTTAGTATAGGAGTGGTACCTGTAATTATTGGGTAGTACAGTTTAAGAAACATCACTACCACTTGAATGGTCCGCATCATTCGAACAGCATCATTCCCAGAAGATTATCTCATGTAGCTGAGAATCAGGACCTCAGCAAGCTCTCACAGTTCTTTTTTGCAAATTAGGTAAAAACCTTATTTTGGATAGCTACAGCTCTGAGGGTACAAGGCTTTCTCAAGGTAGCCTCAGTCGAACATCCTCAATTGGTGAATGAGAAATAATATGCAGTAACACTGAGATACACACAGGGTTTTTTGTTTTGTTTTGTTTTGTTTTTTTGGTTTTTTTTTGAAACAGGGTCTCATTTCATAGCCCAGGCTGGCATGAACTCACTATGTTGCCCAGGCTGGCCTTGGACTCTAGCAATCCTCTTGTAGGCGTGTACCACCAGCTTGGCTTACACGGTACTGTGGAATCTAACTCAAGGTCCCTGTACACAAGTTTTAAATTTTATAAATTTGAGTTCAAACTGTGACATTTTCTCTTTTTTTTAATATATGTGCATTGAGTACATGTTTTAGGCATCAGCATCGCAAAAGTAGAGGAGACAGAAGCAAAGTCCCTGCTCTAAGCAGCCAAAGGAGTAAGGGGATACAGAAAATAAGCAGGTAAATAAGTCAATCCGTAAAAACTTTGATAGCAGAAAGTTAAAACAAATTGATATGATATATGATGTTTTGGTATTATTCCCAAAGATCTTAAGGAAAACCACTTAAGCGATGGGAGTAGCAGTTATGAAAGTTCGCAGATGGGAGCGACAGAGCTTGTGTGAGAGGCAGACAGGAAGCCAGTGTCATGAGAGGGCAGTAAATGAGGAAAACATGAATGTGAGGCAAGGTCATGGGGGTGGATAAACCCAGATCCAAGGGGTATCGTAGGCCAACTAAAAGCCACTGGGGCAGCAGCCAGAGAGATTTCCTAAAATATAATTATAATTTTACTTTCTGTGTGAATTCCTTCATGGTATATTGTCATCAGATGACCCTGGACAAGTTATTTGTTTCTAAGAGCACCCAAAGTGTGGGTGTGGTTATGTTTTGGTATAGACTATTGCTTTAATTTCCATAGTGATTTATATTGACATGTTGAAACCTTCTTCACCAAGAGGCATTTCTTGAGTCATACTATCTGGGAAGAAACTGACTGCCTTCTTTCTCAAATTAAGAGCAAGATGAGGCCATCTACCCACACCACTCTTCTTCAATACAATACTTAAAACTTTAGCCAGAGTAACCAGACAAAAGAAAGAAATGGAAGAGACGCAAATAGAAAAGAAATAAGTCAAACTATTTTTCATACTAAAATCATTTGTAGTGAAGACTCAGAAAAATAAAATATGTCACTGGACTTATAGGGCATAAATGAATTCAGCAAAACAGCAGGATACAAAATCAACACACAAAATTCAATAGCATTCCTGAACAATGGTGAGCCCACTATGAAAGAAACCAATAAAACCCTTCCATTTACAATAGCTTCAAAAAATTAAATACCTATGATAAAAGAGGTGAAAAATTCTATGGCAAAAACTATAGTAGCCTGAAGAAAGAAATTGAAGAGAACATTTAAATTCATGAGTATGTACTATCTTTCCTTTTTGTGTCTTCTATGATTTCTTATATCAGAAATTCATAATTTTCACTGTAAAAAATCTTTTACCTTCTTTTTAATTTCTAGGTTTTGTTTGTGTAGATATCATAAATAGGAATTTTTTGTTTGTTTTTGTTTTTTTGAAACAGGGTTTCACTGTGAAGCCCAGGCTGGCTTCAAAAATCAAGATCTCTCCCTACTTCTCACTATATACAATTAAAAAACATTAAAGTGGATCAAAAATCTGAATTTAAGAACCGCAACTATGAAAATACAAGAGGAAAACATAGGGAATACCACATGAAATTAAAATGGGTCTTCTGAATAGGGTAAAAATCAATACAGGCAACAAAGGCAAAAAGAGACAGATGGGATGACATCCAAGAGGATTCCACATAGCAGAAGGAATCGTCAACAGTCATGGGATAGCTTACAAAATGGGGAAGGTTTTGCAAAGTATTTACCTGGCAAGGGGTTAATTTGCCAAATATATATAAGGAACCCAAATGCCTCAATAGAAAAAAAATCAATAAGCTCCTTTAAAATTAAACAGATGATCTGAACAGACATTTCTTAAATTGTTGAATAGTACTGACATGAAAAAATACTCCCAATTAGGAATCAACACAGAAATACAAATCAAAGCTACAATGAGATATCACCTCACCCCACCTAGAATGGTTACCATAAAAAATATATATATATATATATATATATATATCTGCAATATAGAAAAAAGAAACTCATTAGATAGATAGATAGACAGATAGATGCAGATTAGCAATAGCATTACAATTCACAACAACTAAGCTCTGAGAATAGCCTAGATGGCCCTCAAGAAATAAATGGATCAAAAAAAAACACATTATATATAAGCAATGGAATGTTATTACTCAGCCATAAAGAAGAATGAATTCACTTCATTCACAGGAAATTGTATAGATCTTTAGACCATAATGTTATACTGGTAGTAGGAGTGTATGTTAATACAGTCAATATGGGAAACAAAAACTGAAAAAAGAATTACATTTGATCATTACTCCACTACTGAGTATATATCCAAACAAAATGCTATTAGTACATCAAACAGATAAGCTGCGTACACATGCTCATTGCAATCTTATTCACAATAGGCAATCTGGGGAATCAATCCATATGTCTACTGGCAAATGAAAGGGTAAAAATAAAAATGTGATCTATCTATCTATATGTCTGTATACCTACCTACATATAAACACAGACACACACACGCACACACATACATGATGGGATATTATCCACCCATAGAAGAGATAAAAGGCTGCCATTTGTGGGAACATCAATGGAACTGGAAGACATTATATTAAATGAAGTACGCCAAGCAAAGGAAGACAAATATGGCATGCTTACGTTCACTTGTGGAAGCCAAAAATGAAGTAGAGAGTAGAGTCAGTAGGGGTTAGGCAAAAGAAAGAGAAGGAACAGAGTAGCAAAACAGAGAGGGAAGCACAACAAGGAAACTATAATCAACAGTCACTAATTATACATTTCAAAATAACCAAAGAAGAATTTGAAGACCTCACCATATAGAAATAGCTTTGGAGAAGATGGAAATGCTAATTACAATGATTTAATCATTATACGTTTTAAACTTGTATTGAATTATATATTGTATCCCATATATATGAAAGAATATTGTGCTATCTTCAAGGAATGTTCCTTTGCGATGAGGTTACGTTCAAGTGAGAAGCTATGGGGTCTTCTGACAAAATACTTTGAATGTGAATTAAAAATTAGCCATAAATACTGGGGGTTAAAAAAATTCAACTGTCATGTCAGTCACTAAACTTTCAATATAAAAAGCTACTTTCATTGGGATCACGCAGCAAGAATATTATATATCACAAGAAGAAATGACTTTATTGGAAGTTAAAAGTAATATTAAACTAACCCACCTCTATTTATTTTATTCAAATCTCAAAATTCTATTCCTTCATGAGCAGTTTGGATTCTAATATGTAGACGTTTGCTGACCTTCTGTTCAGTGCAAAATGGAAACACATTCAATCATTGCCTTTACTCTGACAAGTTAGGGAAGTGATCTGAACTCCTAAGAAAGAGCCTTCATTCATCAGAGTTTTTCCTGACACATAATAAAGGCCTAACTTGAGTTTTTCCTTATTACATCTAGGGCACTTTTCCTTTTTTTTTTTTTTTTTTTTTTTTTTTTTTTTTTTTTGAGAAGATATTGTGGCTGATACACCAAGCACTATTTTTTTTAAACATGCAGTGAAATTACTGGTAAGAAATAATGGATGTATTACTCTGGTCTCCTCTTCTAGCTGCCCTTTAAGTTCTTCAATTTGCCGAGTGAAGTGGTTCTTTTCCCTGGAAAGGTGGCTTATCAAGGCCTCCTTTTCTTCCAAACTCTTTAGGAACTCACCTACAGAAAAATTTCACAAAATTAGTTAATCATACTTTTTCTCAGCTCTTACCTGCCTCAGTTGACCGGTCAGCTTTTGCCTCCCTCCACTAACCTATCAACATTATGAACAACTCATTTAACTCCTAAGACCCTGGCAGTCATGTTATCAGAAAAACCACAGAAGCAAGTTTTTCTAGGACTCACTTTAAATATAACTGAGTTTTAACAGTAAGTATGAGTTAACAGATATTAACCCCTATTTATTGAGACGCTTCAGTGCTATAAGAACTGTATGTATTTTTTTCTTTTTAGTTTCATTCTTAGTAACTCTCAAGTACTAGAGGAATTATACTAATCACTTCATGAAAGGAAGAAACAGTGGCAACTTAAATGTAACAGAGATAATACCACATAAAGCTTATTAATTGATCGAGTTAGATGCAAATGAAGTTTTTACCCCAAATAGCACATCCTTTCTACCATGCCAGGCTCTCTAGCTTAAGTTGGGTTCTACCAATTTTGGGTATGTCATTTATAGATAATTATAATTTCTGTCCCATTTATAAAAAGAAAACACTGACATCATAAGAGATGAAAATTAAAGAAGTTGTGAATTTATTTTGTAGACATACTAAGTATATAGTGGAAATAGTTATTAAATGGCACGAAATGTGGCTGGCGAGAGCAGAAAATTGTCCTACACTCCAGTCTCCCTCCCTGACTATTTTAGCTTACTTATTGTAGTACAGACATGTTATGGCTGCCAGAAATGAGCCAATCCTACACAAAGATAGTTACTTCTATTAATTCAATTGGTGCATCACTAAAAACCCAGAACATTGCGTAAGACCCTGGGTTCAATTCTTAATACTGAAAATAAATCTGAAACATTTATGATTCCCACCCTTCTTGCTAAGAACTGTTTCTAAAGCTCTTGATATTATAAGGAAACATCTATTGGACTTTAAGCTGTGGTCCTAAACTTTTTAGTCTTAAGAACGTGTAATATACTTTTCAAAAATTGAAGATTCCAAAGAGATTTTTTCATGTGGTTTTATTTAATAAATAGTGTATTCTAAACTAGAACAGAGAAGTTTAAACTATTAAACATTTATTTTAAAATAATTAAATGATTATCAATATGTAATACATAATGTTTGAAGGGAATTATATTTTTAAAAAATATGAGATATATTTCTACATTTTAAAAGATTTTTGGATTAACAAAAGACAACCAAAATCTCTTATCTGCTTTCTAACTCAATCTATTATAATATGTGGTCTTCGGGTATATGAAGAAAGCCTTGTTTCTTATAGATTTGTGTTTGAAAAAGTATACTGGCATATTTACTAAATATTTTACTATTTACTTTACTAATTTTCACTATTATTTGCTAATGTACCAAAAGTCAACAAATGAAAATCTCTTAAGACCTAGCTAGTTACGATGTGTAATCAAACTAAATCAATGAACTTTTCTATTATTGTATATTAAAATTCATGATACAGCTTAAATTCTGGATTGATCTTTGCTGCCCATAATTTTATAACATCATGCAGGAGTGATCTGAAGAATATATATTCATTCATTTATACAGTTCTTCCAAATGTTGATACATTTCCTTATACATTATTCAAAGAGGAAAAAGCAATTTTTTTCTCTCTCTACTCTCAAAACATTCAGCAACATAACCCTGAGTATGTTTCTACCACACAGCAAGTAATTTTCCATTGGACACCAGCTGAGTATCCTACAATTTAACTTAATCGTGAAAGCCTACTTGTGGACGGCATCAGATTTGTGAGTTGAAGACTCAGTCCCACAAGACTGTCTCCATCTCTAGATATCAATCACAAGTCCATATTGTCCCTTATATTTCTGATACAAATTGGATATTAAAGTTTCCCTGACCCTCTCTTCAGGTTAAATTAATTTGCTAATGCAGCTCACAGGACTCAGAGAAACACTATTTCCACTTACTCATTTATTATAAAGGACATTGCAAAAGACGCAGATGAAAGAGATGTACCATGTATGGAAGAAGGGGCAGAGAGAATCCACACACTCCTTTTCCAGGTTGCCACTGCCCAAGAACCTCCTCCGTGTGCTCAGCAGTGTAAACCACTCATTTTGGAGGTTTTCAGAGGCTCCATTACATTAGCATGGCTTATTTTATCATTGGCTACGAACGATCAACTGAACCTTCAGCCTTTTTCCCCTCCCTAAAGGTAATCGGTGGGGTTGAAAGCATCAAACTTCTAATGGCATCTTGGTCTTTCTGGAATCCAACACTCATCATGGGGTTATCCAGCCACTAGTCATCTTATAAACATACAAAAGACACACATCACTCCAGAGGTTGCAAGGGTTTTAGGAGCTATGTACTAGGAGATCCAAGATATATACTACAGACTATTTAATACATGAGATTACATACAATCTAAAAACATGTTAATATAACCAATGACCTCATCAGAAAAGTCTTTAAGAATCAAAAATATTCAAGTTCATCATGGTATGTATATGCTTTCCAAAATCTAGCTAGTGGCTAAATGCTTCTATTTTATTATGGGTAACAAATCTTGTAAATTGTTTTCCTTATGGTAGCAGGCCTTCTTTGCTCATTATTGAGAAAACATATGCCATATATATATGTCTGAATAAGCATACTTTGCCAATCATTCTTTAAATTTAAGGTGATACTTGCTAAAAAAAAAGTCATTACCACAATATAGAACTTAGACAAATGTTTGCCTTTCAGCCAGAAGATCTTTAGATACATTTCTTATGCTGTCATAGAGTATTAAAATTTATATACTTCAAGTTTAGATGTAATGAATTTGATTTGGTTGCTTCATTAAGAGCCTTCTTAAATGAAACTAACTTTTAACTATGAGTTCATATTAATGAATACAATAATTACTAGGTCAGTAAAGAACTACTGGATAGATTTTTAATAAGGCTCCAGCAATTTTTAACTATCATTGCTCTGGGATAATCCATTCAAATAAAAAATAATTTTAAAAGCAAATACCATCTAAGCATTATAATGAAATAACTTCAACCTCATAGATCCCCTTAAGGGTCAGATGGATTGTTAGGGCCCATGGACCAAACTTTAAAATCCTGGATGGAACATTCCATTTAAAAAGATTTTAAAGAAATGCAAATGCATCATGTACTTGAGGCTAACAAATCACTTATATTATAGTATCAGCATCCATTTAATATGGCATAAGCAATACCATGGCCCTCGGTCTTGTCTGGAAGCAGTGTATGATCATCTCAAAGGACAGGGAATGGGAAAGAACCCTTGGAAGTTCAGCAGAGAGGAAGAAAACTGGAACATGAATGTAGTGAAGAAAAGGGAGGCTTAGATGAGTAAACATTTCATATTAGATTTACACAAAAAGGGTTAAAATAAGAAATAAAGGAAGAAAAAGATCATGTACCCTAAGTCAAATTAACAAATCACACCCACTTCATTTCACTCACCCATCAATTTCCTTACCAACAACAACAAAAGTGAGTAGAAAGTTACTCGACAATGAGGAGAAGGCAGCTAATGTCTATTAGGACATGTTTCACATAGGAATTCCTTCATAGCCAGATATGAAAACATTCCCTGGCTTTGTTTCCAGACTGTGGCATCCATCACTAATGGCACTCTGTACAGTACAGACCAAACTGGAGGCCAAGGTCACCTATCCCATGAGCAGGACAAGAAGGGTCCTATACTGCACCCTTGCTAGAACAAAAGCATTTTCCCTTTCCAGGTTTCTAGGTTTTTGATTTTGTTAACTTGTATTTTGATTTTGTTAACTTGTTGTATCTTTTGCTTACTTGTTGCCTCTTGATTTTTTTTTTTTTAAATGAGGTTTCCTAAAGTCAGTTGCAGCAGAAAGTTGGAAGACAGGGTAAAAAAGAGAAGTAAATTTAACCAACACCTTTGAGCTAAAGCAACAAAGAAAAAAATGAAATGATTCCTCATTCCTTTTCTGTATGTTGAAGATTAGTAATTAAGGCCACAGTATTCTGCTCATAGAACCAACCAATCAAGAAGCAAAAACTACTTCTGTTTATGGACTATCCACTTCTCTATAGCTCCATATAAATGATTTATATACTCTTATCTCCAAATTTCCATTATAAAATGAGCTGACTGGCCTGTAATCCCAGCGCTGGGAGGCTGGGGTCAGAGGATCAGAAATCTGAGACCAGCCTAGATAATTTAGCAAAATCCTGTCTCAAAAATGAAAAATAAGAAGATGGGCATAGCTCAGTGCAAAGGACCTGGGTTCAAACCCCAGTACCACAAATAAATAAATAAATAAATACAGAGAAAAATACAAAAATAAAAAAACACCCCACCACTCTGGCTTATTAGATGTAGTTTTTTCATCTTCTCTCTGACTGTATTACTGATGGCTCAAGGAATGTGTTCCAGAGATGTCTTTGTATTTTCAGTTGACATAGCACCTCCATAAACTTTTTCATCTAAGAGATCTGCTGGTCCTAAAATTTTGTTTTAACACCCTAGACTAATCATCTAAGAAGAGAGATGTCTGCTTACAGAAGGTGTAAATGATCTTCACATATTTAAAAGTACATATGGCTACCAAGAATGTTTTGTATATTTTCATTGGCCAACAAATTCTGTACTGTAGATACATAACTAAAAGTAATTTTAATTATAGGTAAACAGCTACCCACATTATATTCACAGAAAAGAAACAAGTTACAAGACAAATGCTAAGAAACTATGGTCCATCTTTTGGATGAACAAGAAGTAGCCATTGTACAATATACAGAAGAGCTCATGATAATTTTTTTAAAAAATAGATTTCTACAACATAAAAGGCAGGTGGAAAAATACAATACATTTGATAGTAATGTCCATGGGACATTACTTCTGTTTTAAATTATTTGTCAAAAGTTTACAGAGCACCAGTAAGTAGTAGGTAATAGTCTAGACATTTGACACACATCAGAGAAAAAACAGGAGGACCCTTGCCAGGCAGATGGAAATAAAAATATGTATTATGTCACAGTAGAAAGTTTTCATTAAGGTAATAAATACAAAAAAAAAAAAAAGAAGAAGGAAAAAGAAGAAGCACTTTAACACATTAAGGAAGGGCTATCTCAAACAGGGCTCTCCTGCCTTTTCCCAGATATGTAGTTGACTGATCCTCACCTCTAAGTGTTTGTAGAATTAACAAGGTATTCCAGGCTGAGAAAGACAGACAGGCCAATGCTCTAGGGCGGGAATAGATCCAGAGTGGCCAAAGCCCAGTGAAAAGATTTGTGTGGCTAAGATGGAATGAGAGAAGCAGAAAGAAGAGCTCAGAGATCAGGAAGGGCCATCAGATCCTGCAGGCCAGCACAGACAACAGCTTTCACTGAGTGTAAATGGAATACTATTCATCCATATAGACAGATAGGTTTCGCTGGATCAAAGGAGATATTTATTTCTAATCTTCTGAGATACTTCCATACTGCTTTCCATAGTGGTTGTACCAGTTTATAATCCCACCAGCAGTGCAGGAGGGTTCCTTTTTCCCCACAGCCTCGCCAGCACTGATTGCTGTTTGTGTTCTTGATATACACCATTCTCTCTGGAGTTAGATGGTATCTTAGTGATGTTTTGATTTGCATTTCTCTTATGGCTAGGGATGTTGAACATCTTTTAATGTATTTGTTGGCCATTTGAACTTCTTTATCTGAGAACTGCCTATTTATTTTCTCTGCCCACTTTTCAATTAGATTTTTGACTTTAATGGGCTTAGTTTTCTTCAGTTCCCTGTATATTCTGGTTATGAGCCACCTATCTGAGGTGTTGGTGGTGAATATTTTTTTCCAGTCTGTGGGTTCTCTTTCTACAGTGTTGATAATTTTCTTTGCTGTGAAGAAACTTTTTAATTTGACATGATCCCATTTATTAATAATGGGGACAATTTCTTTTGGTTTTATTGTCTTATGATTCCCAAAAGAGTTAAAAACAACACATAACAGAGATACACGTACACCCATGTTCATAGCAGCACCACTAACAATAGCTAAAATGTGGAAGACACCAAAATACCCATCAACAGACCAATGGATATGCAAATTGTGGTATTTATACACAATGGAATACTATACATCTATAAAGTCAGATAGGTTGGAAGCTTTTGTAGGCAAATAGAGGAAACTTGAGAACACCATGCTTAGTGAAGTGAGTCAGAAGCAAAAGGTGAAATATCAAATGGCCTCTCTGATATGAGAAACTCAGATCACAACTATCTCATGGAACTTAAAGTGGAAAATAATGGGAACCAGGGGGTTGAGGGGTAGGAGGTGGGTAAGGGGAAGGCCAAAAAGAGAGAAGGAAAAGACTTGTAACCTTTGCAAGATAAGTATGTGCACAAAATGCTCAAGATCAATGTAAAGTCTAAATTTCACATTTATACATATCAATAAAATGGGGGAAAAAGACAGATAGGTTGGAGGCTTTTGTAGGTAAATGAAGGCAACTTAAGACCATTATGCTCAGTGAAGTGAGTCAGATGCAGAAGGTTATCAAGTGGTTTCTCTAATATAAGAAACCCAGATCTTAATCATTTCATAAAACTAACTGAGGGGAATAACGGCAACTGGTGGGGAGGGGGAGGAGGAAGGAGGGTCAGAAAAGGAGAAGGGAAGGATTTGTAATTTTGCTGCAATAAATGTATGCACAAAATACTCAAGATTGGTGTAAACATGTATTGCATATATAGGTAGCAATAAAATGGGAAAAAAGAGGGTCATTATTTAAATTTACAAAATGCGCTTCCTCAAAGATAGAAGTTGTTTTGTTTTTTAAAAGGTAATATACAATCATCAGTATAAACAGCCCTTTAGAATTCCTGACTTTTAAAGAGTGGCTTCCTCCAGCTGCATACTTCCTTGTTCTTGGCAAGGCACCCTAAAGCAACAGTCCCCAGACAGGTCTACGATGAGAGTAGCTACTCTGGGGGCGGGGGGGGGGGGGGGGGCTCTCCTCCGCCCCTTTATCTTTAAGCACCCTCAGCCTGTAGGAGGAGTCGTTTCTGAGCTGTGCCTCCGCAAGTCCCATGCTCTGAGGACCGCCCACACGGGCGCAGGCCACTTACCACTCTTGTGCTGTAGCTCTGTCTTCTGTGCTTTCAGCTCATCTGCCAACTGAGTCGCCTTATCTAATTTTGCATTTGCTTCATTGAAGCGTCCTTCATATAGACTGCAGAGTTTCTCAGCATTCACCTGTGAGCAGTTGAGAAAGGAGAGTTAGTCATGCTGAACTAGCTACATAAGGAAGGAAGAAGGAAGGAGGGATTAGTACTAAGACCTTTATGATCTGCAGTAGAGCCCTGAGACAGTGTCAGGAAACCACATCCTCTAGTCCACGCAAGTAAAACAAACCTTAAGGTCTGGCCCTTTATGAGACATGAACTTCCCAGACTGGGTATCAGTGAAGAAATACAATACCCAGCATATCCGTACCC
The DNA here is from genome assembly GCA_004027205.1 of Ctenodactylus gundi. NCBI lineage: Eukaryota > Metazoa > Chordata > Mammalia > Rodentia > Ctenodactylidae > Ctenodactylus > Ctenodactylus gundi. The sequence continues at coordinate 18,949 of PVKB01006390.1, read as the reverse complement.
TCTCTAATGGCCTTGATTTTCTACCAGGCTTTATTTATTTCAAGGAAGGATTCAGAAAGATGAGATTAAAGTTTAGAGAAGAATGTTGTATTAGTTATCTTCACATTACTACAATAAAATATCTGTGGAAGCTGATCTCTAAGGAGGGTTTGTTTAGCCTGCAGTTCTAAAGTTTCCAGTAAAAGAGAGGACAGCTTTATTTCTTTGGGCTTATGGCAAAGGAATCAAATGACAATAAAAGGAAGCACATGTGCTCATACCAGGAACGTGGGAGCCAAGAGAGGAGGGTTAAATGTGCCTCATAGGGGCACACCTCCAGTGAGCTAGAACTACCACCAGGCCCTACCTCCAGAGCCCACAGCCTCTTCCAGGAATCCTAAATTGAGGACAAGCTTTAACAAATGGCTCTTGGGGGCCACGATCCATGTGCAAACCATAGGAGATGTATACAATAAAAAAGAAAGAGAATTGTAAGGCTAAAGAACTCATGAGCAGTGATGATATCTACAGGATGCTGCAAAGTAAAAACTTCATGCCTGATTTGAGTGGAATTATAATGAACTCCTTAAAAGTTTTAGAATGTCATGACTTCCTACAAAATCTTTTCAGAAACAGAGGAGTTCCTGAAGATGAAAGAGAAGCACAGTAGTGATGGTGAAAACAAAGCTTCTGGAACTTGACATGGGCAGAGAGAAAATGCAATAAAGCCTACAGGAGCACAAATGTTTACAGTGCCCAAAGAAAGTTTATTTTTAAAAATCAGAATACAGAAAAGATGCAGGAGAAAGAAAAGCCTGAGGTCTCACTAGATTTATAGTGTAAGCTTATAGAGGGCAGGAATATGTCAGAGAGACACTAGCACGATGCCTACAGAATTAGGTAGGCAGGGCCATGCCTATAATACCAGACTTGCTGAATTGCCAGCATGCAATGTTAGCTTAGAAATCCACAGACGTTCATCATCACTCTCTGAAAGCTACGATGTGGACTCCACTGAGGAAGGCTGGAGATCCAGAGCTGCTTCCAGAAGACAAGACAAAGAGTCAAATGAAAGCCTTATGCCTACCATGCAAGATTTAATATTGGCTGCTTTGCTCAATTTTAGACTTACTTTGAACCTATTACCTCTTTTTTATTTTCTTATTTCTCTCTTACAGAATGGAAATGTTTATTCTATGCCTGTCTGACCATTGCATTTTAATAGAACATAATTTGTTTGATTTTATAGACTCACAGCTGGAGAGGAAGAACTCAGGAAGAATTGTAACTAGAGTCGCACTAACATCTGACATAGATGAGGTTCCAGATTAGACTTTTTAGACAGTAGTAGAATGAATTAGAAAAAGCTTTTAGGACTGCTTATATGGAATGAATATTTTGCTTGTGAAAAGGATACAATTTTGGGAGTAACAGGGGTAGGAATGCTAGGGTCTCAATTTATTCCCACACAAATTTCATATGTTGAAATTTTAATGATCAAAAAATAGAAATGCAGGGAGACAATTTCTTTGTACCCAATGGGGATTCTAGAAGAAATTACTGTTAGACATTTTTAAAATCACTTCATATTTCTGGAGCTATTCTTTATCTTTTCTTCCCAGAGCCCATTGAGTTCATGATTTTCGGTCTGTCAAGTCCCATCTTTCCCAGGTAGTTTTACAAATTTGGCTCACAACAAGCAGACATTAAAGAAATACAGCCACAGAGCTTGCAGCCTGTAGGTTAAGAGGGTCAACTAAGAAGGAACATGGAGCAGACTTTCTTCAAGTGCAGGCTGGTGGAAGAGATGTCTAAGATCACAAGGACAAGTTTCCTCTTCTCAGCAAGGCTGCTGTGTGCACCATTCATTCAGACAAGCTACTACTAATAGAGCTCACAACACAAAACCATTGCTAGATGAGATGCTACCTTCGCTCCTCTATCCTGTTACTTATGCCATAGCCAGAAAGATTCATAATGAACATGGGCTGGAATTCTAATAAAACCAGAAGCGTCTTTCAGGTCATAATTACGTGATGCTATATAATCACTGAGGTTAAGTTTCATCTATCCAGACTCAAGAATTATACCTCCGCCTTCCAATACTTTAATTCATCATTCTGAGTTTTCCTTTCCCTCCTCTCTCCTACCTACTTCCAAGTCAAAAGTGCACAAGGAGGGCTTAGGAGTGTCTACCTTAGCTCTAGACATCTGTTCAACATGGGCCAGGAGGTCATCTATTTCCAGCTGCAAGTCACTCTTATCTTTTTCTAGGTTCTGCTTGGCTTGCTGTAGATTTTCTATCTGGCTTTCAAATTCAGCCAGGCTGTCTGCATGTTTCTTTTTCATAGAAGCAGAAGTTGTCTCAAAGTGCAGTATGGCCTCCTCCATGTCTCGGTGAAGCTTCTGGAATCTTGTTTCTTGATCCTTAGTTATCTCCACCTGAGCCCGGCTGGCCCCTCCTGCCTCCTCCAGTCTCTCACTCAGGTCTTCCAGGTCTCGGGTGAGGCTGGCTTTCTGCCTTTCCACTTTGGCTCTAGTAGTCCTTTCACCTTCCAGTTCGTCTTTCAAGTTCTGTATATGATTCTGAAGCAATATGTAATTTTGAACTCTAATAAGTACTTAAAGTATATTTTTTTACTGAAGAGATTTATTACATTCATTTTTTTTCTTTCTCACAACAGAGAAAGCCAACAGGATATTTTTAGTTCCTGATTTATAATTAAAGAAAATAAGATATGCACAAGTTAAATGATTTTTCCCCAAATAAATACTAACACCAGAATTAGAATCTGTACTTCTTCCAGACCTGTCAGACCCTAATGATGACCAACATTATATACATGGAGTGAAACTTTTACTGAAGGAACAGGTAACTGTCTTCCATTTAACCAGAAAGCATTTAAATGGAGCTTATTAAAAAATAATGTGGAAAATTTTATATGAAAAGCCCACTCATCTGTGATATGCTTAGCTGATAATCCCAACATTAGGATCTCTTCAAAATGATAATTGATAGAATAATATTAAGTTCAAGCAACATTCTCTTAATAAAAAATCATCAATTTAATTTTAAACACAATTCTAATAAACTGAGTGGTGTGGTTTCCTAGTCTTCAGATGGTTTTATGCAGCTAGCAGATTTGCAAAAACAAATTCGAACTGGCAGAGGAGCAGAGGCCACTGAAGTGAACAGACAACTTGCTATTAGATATGGGATGATTAGGAAAAGGGAAGTGGTAATAAGAGCTCTCAGAGGCCCAAATTTTTTTTTTAGTGTAGAGGCAAATAGCTCTGCACATCTTGGTAGCATCATTTTATTACAACACACCGATGTTTATTAACATCACTTCAGATAATTAGGCATTGATTAGGAGAGAAAAATGATAGTATAGGAGAACATTATAGAGTCTAAGAGTACCATCGCCTAGAGAAAGCTAATAGTTAGGTCCTACCAACTAGCCTGTCAGTTCTTAGATGAGGCACAACAAAGAAAAATATGAAATTACCACCTGCAAGTAAACTTGATCCCCCTGACAACTGCTCATGATGGGATGTCATGCGTTAATTCCAAACAATACTGCTGGAACCAGACATTTTTGAAATCCTTCCTCATATATAATCTTTGGAGAACTTTTGGAAGTCCTTAAGGTAAGAAAATTTGTCTTTGGGATAATCTGAAAACATATCTTTTTCATTTTGGATAAAATTCAGTGCTATTTGAAAATAAACCTGGCAAATACACCAGATATTCCTTGGGGATTAAATTTTCAAAAATGAAGCATATTCACAAAGCATGAGATTGATTTTCTCATTTCTCAAAACATCTCCAAAGATAAGTATCAGAAAAGAGTCCCAAAAGTATTCTGAGTAATGGCTGCATTACTGAGACATTAGCTCCAAAAGAAAACCACTCTGGATGCATATATTTTAATAACTTAATAACATGTGATATAGCAGTACAAATGAGTCATGTATTCTAAAACTTATAAATAGCTACCAATTATCAAATAAAATTTTGAGTCTATAAGTAGAGATAAGACATATTCATTTTCAGTGTAACTGTCTTCTAATCACAAAAAAAATCATAAAAATTAACTGCTAAAATCAATTCCTATCATGGGCCAAGGCATTGTGTTTTCCACTTAAATGTACTGTGAGTTTTTTTTTTTAACATTTAATAATGTTAGCTGAAATGGTGTCAGGATTATGACTGAAAAACACAACATGTCCAAGATTTAGCACAATGCCTAGTTCGCAGCAACAACAAATAGGGTGCCTACTGTTATTATCTTTAGGATAAGAAAATTTGAGCTTAATAAGATGTTTTTCCCAGGGTCACATACCTCTGAATGCAGTTCACTGCTTTATTATCTCTCTGTCTACACTGACCATCATCCACAGTTAGAAATGTAGATCCACACAGGTAATTGGAAAATGATTACCTGAAGCTCTTTAACATTCTTCTGAAGCTGAGCCACCAGGTCTTTCTCACTCTCAAGTTTTGAATTCATCTGACTCATTTCTAATTCTTTCCTGGTTAGTAAAATGTAAAAGATAGATTTTTTCAGAGTAATATTTTGTTTAAATGTTTTCTAAATGACACAGCATATGAACTCATTCTTCCTATAAAAATTCAACTGTTATCTGAGGTCTTCTTTATGATTATTCCCCATCCTTGTTTTCTTCCAAAGGGGAACATCACTACTACTGTTTGTTGCAAATCCAGACTTTTTCTAAGTGTTGGCATGTGTTATGGTATGGATGTGGTATGTCCCCCAAAAGCCTTCTGTGTTTGGATGCTGTGGATTATCAATGGCTTCTGTGTGTTATTGAGAGTAGGACCTGGTCAGAAAGGGTGGAGCGCTAGGGCTTGACCAGAAAGGAGTGCATCACTGGAGAATGATCTGGAAAGGGTAGATCACTGAGACATGACAGAGGAGGAGATCCTATAGCTCTGCCCTTCCTCGCTCACTCTGCTTCCTGTCCACCATGCCATGAATGGCTTTATTCTGATTAATAATCTGCTATGTGCTTCTACCACTGTCAGCCACCCCTAATTAGACTGAGATCTTCTGAAACTGTAAGCTAAAATAAACTTTATTCCCCTAATGTAGATTCTAGGAACAAGGAACAACAAGGAAGTGACTAAGATAACATGTTTGTGTGCAGGCCTGCATATGTAATAGAAAGTTTTATTTTCTTCACTGTGAAAGCATACTATCATATACATTTGTAAGTACAACCTTTTTTGAGACAAAGTCTTGTTCTGTAGTCCAGGCTGGTCCTGAACTCACAGCAATCCTCCTGCCTCAGCCTTCCTAGTGCTGGGATTATAGGCATGCACCACCACACCCAGCTTCTGTGGTGCTGAGGAATCAAACTCAGGGCCTGTGCTTGCTAGGCAAACACTGACACTGAACTGCACCCCCACCGCCACAACTTATTCTTAATCTAGTAACATGCTGGAGATACGTCTATGCTGAGCCAAGCAGAGCTTAGTTATTTCATTTAACAATTAACTGTGACATAGTATTTCAGATTAATATAGACTATGGTTTGTTGATTTCTATATTACTAAGCCCTTAAGTTTGTCCAGTATTTTGTTTTGAAAAGTAACACTGTACAAATGTATGTTTCTTTCGGAATGTTTCTCTAGAGTACATACTGGGCAGGGCATGTCCAGTTTACCTATAGCTACATGCTTAAAAATATGTAATATCTAGCCCTTTGCTCTCCAATGGCAAGATGAGATAATCGTTTCCTGATAGTTGGCCTTAATATCAGCATATTTGTAATTTTTCTATAATAGATTTTAATCATGTTTTTCTAGAATAAATTAATATTTTTGCATGGCTCTGAATGTCCTTATTAGCTTTGACAGTAGCATCTTTTCAACTATCAGTATTTTCTTAGGAAAGTAAAAGAAACAAGAAACCAAATGAACTGTCTGCTTATTCTTTGCCTACTTTACCAGACTGGTCAGCTAATTATTAAATTACAGATTTTCTTTCAATATTATTTATCTTTTCACACCTACTGCAAATAATTCTCTTCGTAACTTATCTCCGGTTTATACTGGTTATTGCCACAGAATTTCAATCATATTTTTCTTTGAATATTTTAGTTGTAATGAGGATAAGTAATGTGAGACACACCCTCTTAACAAAAATTAAATTCAAAATACAGTATTATTAACTATAGGTACAATGTGGTACAAGTCTCTGGTTTATGCACAGCTGAAGCTTTAAGTCTACTGAAAAGCAAACTCCCATTTCCTGTTCTCCCACTTATAACCTATTTATGTTATATAGATTAATGAAGGTATGTCTGACAATAAAAATTATTCAAGAAATCAGAGTATATTTCAGATATCATGGTTAATTTTTTGTGGGTTTTTTATATTGTCCCAGTACCATCATGACTAAAAGAAATGAAGCAATTTTTAAAAATTATAGTAGCCTCAAATCCTCAATAATTCATATTTCATGTCCTTACACCTCTCTTCTTATCTGCCAGTCAGATACCTCCTCAGTCATATCTTTAGGATTTTGCATTTTCTCTTTTTAGTATATATATAGTAAAAACTATACCTAGCAACTCTAAGTCCAGGAAAAAAACAAAAGCCAAGAAAACTGTTCCTGGGCCTGCTGCTCTCCTCATGACTGCTGGCCTAGAGTCTGGACACATGCAAAATGAGAGGACTGTCCGTCAACACAGGTTTCCCGCCCAGCAGCTCACACGCAGGAAGGCACTTACTTCCTCAGCTGTTCTGCTAGCTGCCATTGGCTGCGCTCCAGGTTCTCCATATTTTCCTGATTCACCTTTAAATCATCCTCCAATTTGCGCTTTTCTCTCTCACAGTTCATTCTCACTTTCTTTTCCCGCTCAAGGTCACCCTCCAGCTGACTCAGGAAGAGATTAATCAAATAAGTAAGTAGAGTTTACACTTTCCTAATGTGTTCATTAACCACTCACCTTCAGGAAAAAATGAGGAAAGTATGAGCACAGCTTCTGCAAATGATTCTCAGTTACATAGCTGTTTATTTTAAAATACATGATGCATGCACTGACAGTTAGCAAAAGAATCTGGAAATCACCATAAGAGAAGAAAACTCTGGAGACGTAGAAAGACTGCGGTCTTTCTAAGGAGCCTAACGGTAGCCACAGAGCCCCCAGCTTGTTAGCTTTCTAGCAAGGGGCACCTCACTTCTTCACAGGGCAGCTCATTTCGCAGACATATGAATCCACTTACTCAGAAGTAATTCTTCCTAAGAAGTAAAAATATAACTGTAAATTCCACCCACAAGCCCTAGCTCTGCTGCTTGGAGCAACATCATATAAATCTGTCTCTGCGCGATAATCCATGAATATTTGGCAGCTCTCCTGAATATTATAGGCTCCTGCAAACAGGCCCCACTGATTGCAGGATTCCATGCTCCCTTCACTCCTTGGTACTGTCTTTTTCCTTTGTCTTTATTTCCAGACTTGAAATTTGTCTTCTTCCAAATGTGGTAACATTCATAACACAGAATTTGCCATTTAAACGTTAGTCACTGCAGAGTTGAGAGTTGAGGGGCATTAACTACACTGGATGCAACAACCACATATTCAGGATTCTTTTCATTATGCAAAACAGAGGCTGCACTCATTAAATAATAGCTTCCTGTTTCCCTTAGCTTCCGTCTTTCAGCATCATAGCATTTGTCAGAACTTCCTTGTAAAAGATGAACTAAAATTTCACTGTATGTCTATACACCTCCATTTATCCATGTGAGTTGTTTCCCTTTATTGACAATTATGTTACTATGAAGACTGATACACAATTTTTTTTCAAATCCCATTTTTAATTCTTTTCGGTGTATACGCAAAGGTGGAATTGTTGATTTATATATTTTAATTGTTAGTTTTGAGGTAAATTTGTCATGCTATTTTCCATAGAGACTACATCACCTTCAACTACTATCACTGTGAAAGGGCTCCAATTTCTCTACATCCTGAACAATATTTATTGCTTTTGTTCTTATGATACTGGCCATCCTAATGAAGGTGAGGTGCTAGGACTGTTTTTTACCAATTCATTTAGATTTACTATATTATATTATGGTTCATTGATTATTCTTCTACCTTACTTGTTTTTCATTTTCTAAACTTTTTGTTCATTTTTTTTTAATTTCCAGATTGCCACTGGGTAGCTCAACATCTTTATTTCTGGGCCCCCTAATAAATGTTGATATTTCTAAATCTAGTCTTCATATCGCTTAGCATTTAGGAGAATGTGTGCATCTTATACATTGCTGCTGTTACTTTTTATTATTGAGACATAATATTATAATGGTATAATTTCATGAAGTGCATTATGTACATATGTACAATGTATCAGGGGATTAATCATTTCCATCTCAAAAACAATGATTTTTATGTTTTTGGAAATTCATATCCTATCATAATTTGAAAATATATTATGGATTATTTCAACAAATAGTTACTCCACTGTAATAAAGAACAACCTGAAGCAATTCTTCTGTGCTGTGTCCTGGGCCCTTATTGGACCTGTTTCCACCTTCCCTCACCGTTGCCCTTCCTGGTACTTAATGACTACTATTCCTTTCCATGTTGTTCTGTAAGACTGACTTAGTAGTTTCCACAATAAAAACAGGTAGTATTGTGTCTGGTTTGTTACACTTAACATAATGACTTCAAGTTCCATCTGTCTTCCTGCAAATGATAGGATTTCTTTCTTTTTTTGGCTAAATAGTATTCCATTGTGTAAATATGCCACACTTCCTTTATCCATTCATCCACTGAAGGGGATCTGCATTGATTTTGTATTTGAGCGATAGGCGTGCAAGAGTATTTTCATACAATGATTGTATCTCTGCTGGATATATACTCTGTAGTGGAAATGCCAGATCATGTAGTAGTTCTATTTTTAGATCTTTTTGGAATCTCCATACTATTTTCATAACGTTTCTGCTAATTTTCATTTCCTCCAACAAGTATGAGCTCCCTTTTCCCTTTTCCTCATCAACCCTTGTCATTCTTTGTCTTTCTGATGATAGCTACTTTAATTAGGTACAATATCTTATTGTGGTTTTGATTTGCACTTCTGACGAAGAATGAAATCAGGCATGCTTTCATGTGCTTGATGGCCATTTATGTGTCTTCTTTTTAGAAATGTCTCTTTAGTTCATTTTTAATTGATAATTGTTGCATTTTGGGGAGTTTTTTGTTTGGGGGTTTAGCTCCTTAAGTTATTTCTATATGCTGATGTCAATTCTTTGGTAGGATAGAGTTTGTAGTTATTTTCCAATCTGTAGGTGGTCTTAATTCTGTGGATAATATCCTTTGCCATTCAGAAGCTTCAAAATTTTATACATTTGTGTCTTTTTAATGCTGTTTTTGTGCCTGTGAAGTCTTACACAAAAGTCATTGCCTGCACCAATATCTTGATGTACTTGTAACATTATGTCAGATTCTAATACTCTGCCAAACTGGTTAAGACATTCTAGAATTGTCAGCACTAGTGTTGCCAACAGTAATACAGACATTAGTTTAGCAAGATACTAGATAAGATCTAACAGTTATCTAATAGTTATAGTATGATTTATTGCTTATTGGCATGTTTACTTTTAATCAATAGATGATAATTCCCATATGTAGCAAAATTGTGTGGGGTACATATTTCTGGAAGATTAAGACAAAAGCATGAAGTAGATGAACAGCAGTGCAACACAGTGAATGCATGTTGAAATCCTAACCCCCATTGTAGTAGTATTATGAGGTGGGACCTATGGGGATGAATGTGTCAGTAGGACAGAGCCCTACTGAACAGAATTATTGTCATTATATAAAAGACCCAAGAGAAGTCTTTCACCCCTTCCAATGTGGGAGACACAAGAGGAAAAAGCTTTGTATAAACAATGATGTGGGCCTTTACCTAGCATCAAATCTACCAACACTTTGATGTAGGTCAGTAGTTCTCAAGCCTGGATATGCAAGGAAAAAAAATCATGTTTTTCATGAACTGCTAAGTCTATGATTTTTTTTTACAGCAACCCAAGTAAACTAGGATGTCACAGAAAATGTGTATATGTACATTTGCATAGGTCTACATACATCCACACAAAATAATTTTTTTTATATTGAGAATTTGTGAAATAGCTAAGCTTATGTCTTTTGGTACTACTTGATAGTACTGGAGATTGAACATAGGATTTTCTCTCTGAGTTACATCCTCAACTTCTTTTTGATTGTTTATTTTGAGACTTTGTCTTGTGGAGTTGCAAAGATGCCCAAGCTGGGCTCGAATTTGTGATCCTCCAGCCTTAGCTTCTAAGGTGCTGGAAATATAGGCCTGCACCATGGGAAATACCTTCTACATGTTTTTTTAATGATAAACAAACTCTAAACACCACTGAAGATGCAACACATCCTTAAAAACAATCCCTCAACCCCAGTAGCAGAGTACCTTTGGGGCAAAAACCAGGTTCTATGGGAACTATAGGAAAATCTAGTTACTCAGGGTCATAACCCTTCATTGTTCATCTTATTGATCTTCTCCAACTACCCAGGGTTGTTTGAAAGTTGCATTTAAAAACTGATAGCTTATGTCCCAGGCCAGACTTACACTGAAGAGCCACAGTATATGTGAAAAAAATCTCTATTTCTAAATAATAAGGAAAACAGACTATGCTCCTAAGTATTCCTGAAACTGTCAAGATAAGTTACGGCATGAAAGCTGTACATGTGTACATAAGTAAGCATGCAGAGAGACTGCTGACTAGTCACAGCTAGCCCTGCTCACCTCGTTAACTTGCTGTCCCAGTTTTGCATTTGCCTTGCTCAGGTTACTGAGTCGCTCCTCCTCTGTGCACAGGTAGTCCTGGGTCTGCTGATGGGCTTCCTGCATATCTTTGGTTGATCTCTTAAGTTTTCTTATATCCTCACTTAGAGAGTCTACCTCCTCCGTCAGGTTCTTGACCTTGGAAGAAAACAGGACAGTTTCATTAGAACTAATGATCATCCTATCTGCGCTGTAGTTCAAAAATCTTAACAGGGTGCCCAATGTCATCTAGAGTTACATTAGCCAAATTTCTGCTACATTTTTGAAACTCTAAATTCACTTTTCTTCCATAAAAATAATCTGGCACTGTTAGGAATTGGAGCATTCTGGCCAGTCAGATACTATCACCATTGTTCATTACATGGGCAATTTTAAGAAGATCAAGTAATAATAAGCCCACTAAAAGTAATTAAGATTGCTTTTGAGAATTCAGAGTCCTCTCCCTGATTATGTTGCCCCGTCTTGAGGAAAAGGCTGTTAAAGAAAGCACATGGCACATGCCAAGAGTGGAAGCTGGCGATATCAGGCCCACGTGATTTTTATGAAAGTAATTCAGTAGATATAATCACTTGCCAAATTAGTGTTTCATTTTAGGAAACTGCATCATATTCACTGTCCAAAATGATTTGTAGATTTGAAACTATTTTTGCTCTTGTTTCAAAAAGTTTTTGAAAAACTGGAGAAAACAAATACATTTCATTTAGTCTATTAAGAGCAATTTCATACATTTGACCTGGAAACGTGAAGTAGGACAGCATAATTATGGACCTTTTTTTTTTTTCCAACCTGGATCCCATTGCTATAAAGTGGCCACTATATTAATTAACATCAATACAGCACTCTGGTACCTACGTCTATTTTGAGAGACAAAGTCAGGAATCTAGAAGGCCCGCCTACCATCACAGAAAAACTACCTTGTGCTCCATAGTAAGCTTCTCCTTCTCCGACTTTGCCAGCATTGTTTCCAGGTCATCGATTTCTTTCTTCAACTCCGAGCATTCATCTTCGAGTTTCCTCCCCCTGGCAGTCAGCTCAGAATTTATCTCCTCTCCTTCCTCTACTCGCTCAGACAGCTCCTTGACTCTGGCCTCCAGCTGAATCTTGGATTTAATCAGCAACTGGCACTGCTCTTCAACATTTGCCAGAGTCTCTCGCTCCTGCCATGATGAGGAGAAAATTGTTGCCAACCGCTGGAAGTAATTTATCAGCTAGGTGAAAATTCTGCTTCACACATCGCAAAGAGCTAATTGCCTGCCCTCTGCCCAGCACTTTCACTTACTTTTCTTAGGCAGCTAAAATAATATTCCCGGGTCCCTGATCCTGTTGTTGAGAAGTAGAAGAGTTGTTTGTGTTTGGAAGTGATTTTGATCTCCCAGGCCCATTTACTAAATTAAATGACCTCTTCTAACGTGCTTTTGAAACTCAGTACCGTGCACTTAAATCAAGCATCTAAAAGAACTGATGTAGGTGCATAGTTTGAGGTTGATTCCTGCTTAAAATACAGCCTTTAAGAAATTAGTGTTATCTTAGATAATATATAAGTGCCTTGGTGCATTTATTTGCTTTACATATTTCTAATAAATAAAGCCTGAGCTATATATTTTATGCATAAGCTCAATTTATAGCTCATAAGCTTACTGCAGTCACTAATAACTAGATATCACTTTTATGTCCAACAAATGTTTTGCCTCCATGATTCTTTAGGCAGTAAATTCCACAATTACACACATAGAACATGAAATATTCTTTCCTTTTCACTTTTCACATGCACTTCCTCCAAATCTCCAAGTGACCCCCTGTTCCTGTATTTTAAGATTAAGCCAACAATGAAGAGGTTTTTGTTGTAGAAGCATCTTGGTTGCTTCTAATTTGTCTTCTTTAGAGGCTAAATAAAACTTACTGTAATTTCTTTGATGCCATGGGTCCTACTGTCATATAACTTCAAGCACGTTTGCTATACCTCAGATCTTACGCATTTCACAAACGCTATTTATTAAAGGCATGGTACCCAGCATGGCACTATCATGGAAGTGTAGAGTCTTTAATAGGTGGGCCTAAATGAGGGGTCCTTCGGGCACTGAGCCAATGCCCTTCTGGGGGACTGTCGTACCTCAATCCCTTCCTTTTTCTTTTGATTTCTAGCCACAAGGTAAGCCATCAGCTTCATTTATGAGAAGCTCCTCAACACTATCATCCAATACCCCATCAAAAAAATTAAAAGCAATGGCTCTGTCCAATCACAGACTAAAACCTCAAAAACTGTGGGCCAAAATAAACAGTTTCTCTTTGTAAGTTAAATATCTCAGGCATTCTGTTATGATGAAGAAAGGTAACTAACATAAACTCCATTTTCTATCTCTAGATTTCATCCTTCAAAATATGTAAGATTGGACTCTTACTATCTATTTGAACCATTTAAGTTGTGTCAACTAATTAAATAAAGAGCAAAATAAAGACAAAAATCTGAGTTGTTGGATTCTGGAAAACTCTGGACTATAGAATGGCATTCTACTCATCCACAGGACTCAAAGGGGCACCAATGGAGAGAGATATAGAAAAGTAAATTTCCTGCTGTGTTGATACCTAAAAGAGAGGGGCTGAGTTAAGAAGAAACATCAAGAGAGAAGGGTCCATGGGTCAGAGACATACAAGGTGCCAGAGAAATACTGGGAACATTGGATTTTCGCTCACATTGTGTTGACGTGAAGACATCTATTTGCTGCATTCCATTCAGCATGCATGCAGGACCTGTCGCCAGCATGAATAAAGAGGACAGCCCAACCCACCACCACTGATTTTCTGATTAATCATGACAGGAGGCTGTGGAGACTTGGCTGAGCAAGGCTGCAGCAATCTAACGGTAGGAGGATCTTTTCCTTCAGGCAGCCATTCTCTCCCATACCAAAGCTATCAGTTTTAGTGTGGACTCAGGCCTGCTGCCCTTTTAAGTAAGTGACAGAATTTTTTTTTTTTAAAGAATCCTTATTCATGGATACCTTTTCTGTTTCACTGCGTGTCTTAAAACTAAATTTGAGTAAAAATATTTCATAGAGTTTTCAACTTTTTATTCGTAGTTACAACTTGAGCTCACCTCAAGCTTTGTGTGTCTACTATGAAATTTGCTTCCCTGTCTTTTCTGTGCTCCCCACCAGTGATCTTTAACAATTACCCTAACCTTTTTCTTGCCACACCTTTGCACAAGGTGGGTCCTTTTCCATCTCTCACCTCAGGTAGCACAAACTACTTTTCATCTATAATAAGAATGAAGAAAACTTGAGGGCTAGGATTCACTCAAAGAAACCACTTTCCCAAGCCAAACTGTGTTACAAACTCTAATTCTTGCAGGTCTTAAAATAGATTTGGAATAGGACCCAATAATCTATATTTTAAACAAACATTCCAGATGAGGCTAGCATACATTAAAGTTGTAGAATCACTGCCATGTGTCTCTGAAAAAATCTAGGCTTAGCTATAAAGTCTTATGTGAAACACAGCACATTGGGAAGACTGACAGATAGCCCAACCCAAAACAAAATAATAATGGAGATTATTTTAAAAGTACTGAAGTTGTTCTCTTCTTAGGGAATTTTCTCTTTTTTTCAGTTAAAACGAAAAACCTTACAAATAATTGTATCTGAACATATTATTACTCAGCATTATGCTCAGTAGAGTAGAGAATACAATAACGATATCATTTCATCTCTGCTCTTTAGGATATTTTGACATTATGATGGTCCAGGAAGAACATAAAAGGTAATGAATAACATCACATAAACTCCAGATTGGAGATGAGGACTTGAATATTTGGACCAGAAATTTAGATTCTACAGTGTACTTATTGCAGGATCTAAAAGTTGCTCATCATGGAAGCAGCATGATTTTCTTTGAGATAATAATTCTTATCCTGACGTAATAGTAAAATTGCCCATACAGATTCTTTATACTCAGACATGGTCCACTTAATCAAAATATCTGAAAGTAGGGTCTAGGCATCATTCCTTTTATTTATTTTTTTGATGTCTTTCAATAGAAAAACAAAGTTGAGAGTGTCTCTTTTAATATCCCAACTTAGTAACATTGATTTGGACCAAAGAAGCAAGAAATAAAAAGAGGAAATACAATCAGAAGCACACTGCAATAATCCTGAATACTTTAGTCAAATTTTTCTTAGGACTAACATCCTATCCATTGATTTGCTAATAGATTCCTTAAAATTGAAATTGAGAACTTCCTGGTCACATGACAGATTATGGTCTTATTATATAGTAACTAGCCACCTGACAGTTTGTCAGTTTTTTAAAGACATCCTGCCAATGAAATTACTTCATAATGAAACAGTGAATCTTCTTCAGTGTTTCCATTGTCTGTGTTTGATGATAATTTATGGTATTTGAAAACTTCCTGCTTTTTTTTCAAATAAGCAGTGCTTGTGAAACAAGAAAATATAATTAAAAACTGGATGTAAAGTACATATTATGGGACCACTCACAGCCTGCAGCTGAAGAAGTAGGTCATTCTTCTCCTGGTTGAGAAAGACTTGTTCTGCTTTCAGGTCCTTCCTCTGAGATTCTGAGTTCTCCAAGGCCCTCTGCACATGTGCATAGTCTTCCTTCAGTTTGGCTATGTTCTGTCCCACTCCTACAGGCTTCATGCGGGGCTTTATCTTGAAGAAGAGCCTCATCCAGGGCCAAGTCTTCACAGCCAAAAAAGCTCGGATGTTCCACTGGATCAAATGAAGTGCATCCCTGAATCAAGAGCACACACACACACACACACACACACACACACGCACGCACGCACACAAAAGAAGAAAAGAAAAAAGAAAAGATATGAAACAAAACGAATAGAAAAGGAAAAGAAAAAAGGAGAAAAAAAAAGCCAACCCATTCTTTAGGAGTTATTTACATGGAGCCCAGGGACACAGGACTATAATTATGACACTCTGGAAGGCTGAAGTAGAAGGATCACAAGTCCAAGACCAGCAAGACCCAGTATCAAAAGCAAAACTAAAACTGGAGTGGATATGTAGTTCAATGTGAAGGCCTTGTGATCAATCCCCAGTACCACAAAAGTTATTTACATAATAAAGATTTTTAATAAGCATATTTTTCAGAAGTCATAATACATTTTAATTACTCTTTAAAGATCTTCTATACCTGGCATATAGCACAACCTAAAATAAAAGAATAGTTTGGATTATTATTAAAGTACTGCATTTTCTGACTTTGACAAAACTTTATACGGAAGGATTTTCTGGTGAACTAGATATCCTAAAAACACTCCCACCACAAACATCTTCTAGAGGCTAGCTGAGCCTTAAGGAGAATGAGAAGTTCAGAGGGAACTGAAAGGCTTAGCAATAAGTAAATACATTTCTAGTTTGGCCATGGAAGGAAGGAGTCAGGCTTGGTAATGCAATGATTTTTACCTTCATAACCACATGGATAGGGAGGCAAGACACTGACCTTCAAAGATGTACACCCTTAAAAAGACTAAAATATCTACCCATCCAAACCCCATCATCATTTGAGGAAAATCTGTATTTGAATGGAGATGAAAAAAAAAAAAAAACCCTAAAATACAGAAATTTAAGTCACTGAAAATAATATTTAAGCAATTAAAACTACTTAGTTTTAATTAGAGCCATCAGAAGGATTCAGGCTAGACATAGCAGCCTCACACTTCAGGATAGTCCAGACACCAGGTACAGACTCATTCCAGGCCAGTCATCATTCAGTCCCTTAATGGAGGCCTGCTGTCAAAGACCTAGGCTCCAGTACTATAGCCATAACCCAGGCTTTAGGCCTACCACTACAAAACCAGACATCACCCGGACCCCCATATACATCCAGGTTTCAAACCTATCATCATGGACTTAGAAAGGCTTGTCCATAAAAACCTAAGCTCCAGTCCTACCCAAGTAGATACTGTTTTCTGGCTCACACAGGCATTGGGCCTGATTGAGTACTGAAACCGATGCCAGGCAGGTATGCCTGAGGACTCCAGCAGCAAGCACGGAATCTACCAGATCTCCTGCTCACGAGGGAAGGGCTTTGTTTGTTGCAATCATCTACGAAGAATGGAAGAGGGACACATACTTTTGATCATGAAAACAAACAGAAATGGGATGCTCCAAGAATCATGAGTAAGAAAAGATGACACCAAAAGAAAAAGAGAGTAAAATAAAGCTTCAAAACTGAGCCTAAAGAAATGGAGAAATACAACCTATCTAAACTGGACATGAAAAGGGTGAAAAGATTAAAGGTTCTTCAAATAAAGAAGGAAAATGGATACTTGAGACAGCTGGGAAAAAAATAATTTCTAGACAGCATATCAGGGGAAGGTGTTTCCCCATCAAAGCCAATCCTTAAAAACAAGAAGGAGTGCAGTTTCTTCAATGGAAGCTATAGGACCAGGAAGGGTCAAAACCTGCACAATAAAAAGAACAAAAGCTTTCTCCAATAACTGATACAAAGAAATAGAGACTTAAGTGTCTAATAAGGAATTCAAAATAATTATTTAACCATAACCAGGAAAATAATACAGCAACAAAATTAGGAGTTAGACTGAGATATATGGAAACTATAAAAGTGAACCAAATAGACATTCTGGATCTGAGAAGCACAATTACTAAACTGTCAACTTCCACATAAAATTTTGAGAGAACACTCAGTCAGGGAGAAGAAAGAATCAGTGTCCCCAGTGACACGTCATGTGAAATTATCCAGTCAGAGGAACAAAAGAGAAAAAAATGAAGAGTACCTATGGAATTAAGAAATATCCACAAGCATAGCAATCTGTACCAAATGGGAGATATAAAAAAGCAGAGAAATGGAACAGGGCAGAAAGCTTATATAATGAAGCAATAAGAGAAACTATCCAAAATCTGGAGAGAGAAATGAATATCCACATTCATAAAAGCCAAAGAAAACCAAGTAGATTAATTATAAAGCATTCGTCACTGAGACACATTCTATTGAACTTCCAAATGTCAAAGAATGAGAATTTTGAAGGGAAAAGACAAAGGCAATTATATAGAAGAGTATCTTTGAGATGATTGATAGATTTCTTAGCAAAAACAGTGCAAATAAGAGAGTAATCTGATATAGTCAATATGCTGAGAAAAAAAAAAAAAGACCTGCCAACAAGGAATACTGTACACAAGACTGTCCTCAGACTTGAAGGAGAAATAAAGACTTTCCTAGGCAGATAAAGACTGTAAGGGTTCAGCATTATGACTTGTTACCACATTCTAAATTGAGTTCTTCACACTCAAAGAAAGATGCTAACAACATGAAAATACACAAAAGTATAAAATTCATTCTAAAGATAAGAATATAGTCAAATTTGGACAGCTTGATTAATATAGTCATAGTAGTATACAAATCACTTTTCACTGTGTTATAATAGCTAAAATAATTTAAAATAATTATAGCTACCATGAACTCAGACAGAAAACTTTAATAGATGCATAGATGAAAAGGATATAAATTATGACATTTATAATACAATGTGGGAAGAAGAGAAATTAACATGAGAAGTTTCCTGCTATGTGGCCAAACTTATCAGGTAAAAATAGATTAATCTAACTCTACAAAGTTAATGTAAACCTCATGGAAATCACATACACAAACATACACATAAAAACACAGAAGTAGATACCAAAAGATACAGACAAATAAATGCATAACACTCTAAAAATAATCATCACAAACAAGACAGCAAGAAAAAAAGGAAAGAACATGAAATACAAGAAACTTTAGGAAAGAACAAACTTGCAGATATAATTAAGTCCGAACCCACTGGTAAGAAAATTACATCTAAATGGAATAAATCTTTGAGCAAAAGATATAAAATGGTTGAGTACACAGAAAGGAAGATTCCACTATATGTCACCTCAAAGACAGACTAAGGACACACACACACACAGCTGAAAGTCAAGAGCTAGAAAAAGATATTCTATAAAAACAGAAACTGAAAAGCAGCAAAAGTAACTATATAGACATCAGATAAAGTAGACTTTAACTCAAAAACTATAAGAAGACACAAAGTCATTCGTCAAGAGAACATGACAATTATAAATATATAAGAGGGCTGGAGGAATGGCTCAGGGGTTAAAGCGCT